>JACEGR010001689.1:0-156260 GCA_014170235.1 Listronotus bonariensis
GTATTATCTATTATAGCATAAATTGGCCTTTTTTGACATTACATTCTCAAACTCACTTCCGGTTTAACCGGAAGTACTATAAAATTTCTTATTTTAAACCCAAGTGCCAATTTTTTTAAATTTCTTTTATTTTCTACAAAATTCCCTTTTAATGATTTAATATACAGTGTGTTTCTTTTCAAAATGGCGCTCAGAGAATACTTTTAGAAAATACAGTATCTACGGTCATTCTTTCTGCTTCGAATATTTGTTTTTGCTAAGTAGGCTGTGAAAACAACAGAATTGGGTACCTATTTTTCTTCTAAAGGTAGTAATATATTTCGTTTTATTTAATACCCAAATCACTTCCATTTCGTAATTTCAGTTGTTAGTCTAATTGATGAGAGAAAATTCAATTTTTTTAAACATTTTAAATGGAAAGACCCCTATTTCATTTTATTTTTAAATTCTTTAGCATAATCTCTTTTACATGACATACCACAACATAACGTTTATTTTTAAGATGGCGGGCCATAGATCATTCATTTATGAATTAAATGTCGTGAATAAAGGATCTATGACCGTCATCTTGAAAATAAACAATTTGTTGTAATATGTCATTGAAAATAGATTTTGGTGTAGAATTCAAAAATAAAATAAAGTTTCATTTAAAATGGTAAGTACTGTAGTTTTAATTCAATAAAATACATTTTTTATTGTGGTAACTAGGGTTACTGACTTTTTAACCAACATTTTTTGTTTAGGTGAACCTGTGAAAGTAAAATAGGTAATTCTTTTATTACCATAGCCTATTTAGCAGAAATAATGGCGGTATTACATGATTTTCTTAAAAAGTGTTCTCTGGGTGCCATTTTGAAAAGAAACGCTTTGTATGATATATAATATTATTGAAAAGAGAATTTTGTAGAGAATACAAATATGGAAAAAATAGGCACTTATATTTAAAATAAGAAAGTAGATAGTACTTCCGGTTAACCCAGAAGTAATTTTGAGGATGTGATAATGTTAAAAAATGTCAATTTATGCTATAATAATACTGTAAAATTCAGAAGAGGACGTGCATTGGAGAACGGGGATACGTCCATGGTAAAAACTTTAGATTTTTCGGTTAACCCGTTTGCTAGTTAAATGCTAATATATTTTAAAAAATTGTTACATTATTATCGCCTCATATTTATGAACAACAATAAAAATACCAGTTAGCGTGACATAACGTTGTCATTTTAAAATTTAGTGCTTTATTATTATCAAAAAATCCTACAGTGAAAAGATTAAACTTGTATTTAAACAAACGAAGTTAAGTTAAGTTAAACTAAACTAGAGTAACAAAGAACTTATGACATTTATAATATTTACATGCTTCAATAAATTATTAATATTATAACAATAATTAATATGTTGGAAATTAACTTAAGATTTAAGAAAATCTATCTTACATTGGCTAACTGGTAAATTAAAATTTTATTGCATTCTGCAGAAATTTTATTCATTTTTCAAATTTAACTCATCTAGATTAGAATAATTTTTATCCTTGTATATCATGCTTGTAAATGGCCCCCGAGGAAGAAGTCATTTGGCGAAATATCAGGAGACCTGGCTGGCCAATTTATGGTGTGATGTAAGCCAATAACATTTCCATTAAAAGCATTGTGTAAATATTCCCGAACAGTGTGTGTCGGACAGCCATCCGTTTGGTACCAAATTTCCTGATTTTCCTGGATACCACCATTTAAAGCGGGTAAAATTAGTTCTTCGAGTAGTTCCAAATAAAATTCTGCATTCAAATTTTGATTCAGAAAAAATGGTCCAGTAATATGTTGTCCGAAATTCCCGCCCATATATTTACTTTCTATGGATATTGCGTCCTCGTTTCGACTAATCTGTGTTGGTTTTCTTTGCTTCAGTATCGGTAATTTTGATAATTGGGTTCATTGTTTAACGTAAATGTGCACTCATCAGTAAAACAAATATTTCTTAAAAATTCCCTGTCCATGTTTGCCTTTTCCATCATTTCAAAACAAAATTCCTGCCATCGTATTTTATCCCCATCCCTTAGATCTTGATGTCATCCGGAGCACTGTTGATTGATCTTTTCCTATGATATTCTGAAGTTTCCTTGTACTCACCTTCCCTTCATTTTCTTCCACGTGCATTAAAATTTCCAAGTCTCTATCATCTCTTACTTTTTCTTCTCTTTGATACTCCCTAGCTTCATATCTGCAGTTATTTATCACTGTGCCTTTGGTCTCAAATTTTTGATAGTCCTATCGACTGTTGATTTTCCGGGTATCGGTCTATTCGGATACTGAGCAGTGAACATGTCTGCCACCTTTTGGTAACTATTTCCTTAATAGTACCATTTAATCATCAATACTTTTTCTTCAGTAGTATAACTCATGGTTAATCTTTTCGCTCTACGATTTTTTGATAATAATAAAGCACTAAATTTCAATATGATAACGTTATGTCACGCTAACTGTTATTTTTTATTGTTGTTCATAAATATGAGGCGATAATAATGAAACAATTTTTAAAAATATATTAGCATCTAACTAGCAAAGGGGTTAACTGAAAAATCTATTGTTTTTACCATGGACGTAGATTTGCATGCTCTTCGATAAATTTTAATAGAATTTTTCTCTAAAATAATTAGGGAAGCCAATAATTGACCCCATTAAAAATTACATGGGATTTCCTATGGCCCGCCCGGCGATGCATCACCCGGTATACACACAGAAAAGGCCGCAAATTTATTTAGGGGTGCCGCACCCATTTAAAGCAAAATACGTAATATTTGCAAAAATTCAAACAAAAATTTTGTGTTGCCGCATTTATTATTAAATTTAAATTTATACGTATAAAACTGATCAATAAAAAGACAAAAACAAGGAAAAAGAGTTGTCTTTTAGATAATATAAATGAACTCTTCTCGTTTAATGGAACCGGTTACCCAATCGCATTTATTGTACCAACTAATAATTAATCCTCGATTTTGTCGATTATTTGACGCCTTAATTAAAATCAAATTTGGTTGAGGCCTTTCCAAAGTTTTATTAATGTAAAATTTATTAGAGATCATAAGATAAAGAATTAGTTTTTTTTCAGCAACCAATCGACTATATCGTCAGATTTTTTAATTTCGTTCAACTTATCCATAATAAATTAAAAAAAACTTACCGAAAACACCTTGAAAGAAAACACTTTAAAAACACAATAAAAATATTACCATAAAGCACTGCTATACTGCCTGTTTCATACACAAATATTAGGTACCAAGAAACAGTGAAACGATTTACCAAAATATTTTTATTAGTCTCGGCCCGTCACACCATTCGGAATAACTAAATCAAAACAAAACACACAAGTGATACGAGCACTAACGAAGACCAACTGAGGCTAGCCTCGTCCGGCGGTTTAATAAAATAAATAATGAAAACGCGGAAAGTTTGTCTTACGAAGCTTGGTTTTTTAAAGCGGCCGGTAGTATCGGCCGGAGGCTTGATGTGGGTTTGCCTCTCTTGCTACGTAGGTATGTCATTTATTATTTTGGGTTGATGGATTCTTCATTATTCAAATTTTCGCGGTTCGTGGGCGGTTTGATACAGTTTAGTAGGTAGTGATCGTGTTAATTCGGGCACATTATGTATTTATATTAGAAATTAATGGTAAAGTAATAGATAATACCCAAGCATTATAGAAAAAAATATTTATAATTATTTGTCAATATTTTTAAATTTATTGCGATAAATAACCTCAAATTTTATGGGGAGGCTAAGCCTCCCTTGCCTCCTCTGACGAGCCGCCATTAGTAAAATTTGTGTTAGTACTTCTTAAAAACAACAAAAAAATTGGGGGATAACAACATCCTGTGTCACCGGGTGTGTAACTTCAAGACGACCCAATGGATTGCGCAAACATTTTTTTGTGGGTACTTAAATATTTGTACAGTACAAAATTAATTTAAAATAATCGATTTACTGATTATTTTTGCGGTATACCTAACCCTTTTATAGATAGTAAGATAGGTATAGAGGTATAGACTAATAATTGCATAATAATTTACTTAACACCAGTAATACCACAAAAGCATTATCAAAATATTTGCCTTTACAATCACTGTCGATGGCGTCATCGGAACATAAATAGGCTCCGCTTCGGTTTTCGGTCCAAAGCAACGCGGCTGTTATGGATTTTTTGCTTTTCGACGGTGTAAGTCGGGCTTTTGTCCCCTCGCTTCTCTCCCCGTAATTCTTGCCTACAAACCAGTTTGGAAGTTACGCTATCGCTGGCTGGTTTGCTGACGCGGTCACATAGCCAACTAGGGACGAGGTATACGTTGAAAATGTTGGTATTTTATATTAAATACTTTTAATGTTGTAATGTTAGGTCGAGTTAAAAATAGATTATTGTATGTACAGCCTTAACCGATTAAAATTAAAGGAAGGAAAGGAAAGTCATTAATATAGAGGTGTGTAATTATTAAATTAGGTATTATTATTAAATAAAATATTACAAACGGGCGGTATACATACGTACGTTATGTAAATTATATAGATTTAAGCCTATGGGGATATAAAGAACACACTTTTATTAAATTTTGCTAAAATTGTTTCTTCATCTCTATAACGTAATAGGTACAAGGTGCTTAAAAAGTGTATCAAAAGTACAATTTTTTAAATACACCATATTCTTAGGATCAATAATTATGTATTGCAAGCTAAAGAAGTACAGGGAGGGTTGCCACCTCTCCCGGTTTCGGCAGGCAGTCTCCAGGCTCTCAGTTAAACATAAATTTCTCCCAGTTACTGTTGAAGTACGTAAATAAAACAAATCTTTTAACAAAAACAAAGTATTTTAAAAGTGGGGACTTTTTTGCTCTTCGAGAGGAAAGTGGGGACTATACGCGCCCCCAAATGTATGTGGAAAAACAATATAGGAATATGTTCTTCGACGTGGGATCTTTTTTGCTCTTCTAAATTTGCACTGCTCTCGGTCATTGGAAATAAGGTTTGTTTCAGCAGGCTGTCAGAAATGTTTGCAATCGTTCGGATTCTGCGCACGTCAAATTTGTCGTTTCAGTAGTGCCATGTTTGTAACATTATACAATTGTTGTTCCAGCGGTTGTTTTAGGATGTTAAAAACATAGTGGAAACTGTTTGAAAAGTTTGCAAACTTTCTTTAAACATTACTGACAAATTTTTAACATAACCTTTCTTGTATTGACGTATAGTAGTATGCCCGCCTTGTTTATTTTTCGTTCCAGCAGAAAACTGTTGCCAACATTTCTGACTAATGTTTGTAACAATTTCTGCGTTTTACAATTGTTGCTAACATGTTTCCAACATTCTGCTGGAACAAACCTATAATTGAAAATAAAAGGTGGCAACCCTAAGTAGGGTAGGGCGGGGCTAGTTGAGCATAGAGGTAATGTGTTTATTTTGTGATTAAAAAGTAAAATAATTGCAAGCTGGAAAATTTTATCTGTGATAGTTATATGTATTCCGTTCTCAACCAGGTAAGTGTTAATCTTAAGTAAATTTATTGCAGTTTAAATATGTATAAAGATTTTGGATATAATTCTAACCGGTTTTTTAATAAATTTACTTTTTCTTTAAAATTTCATGTTGGGGTTAGTTGAGCTACAGTTGCCCAACTAACCCCACGGTTATAAGTATAAAATGTTTTATTTTTTAGGATACGGACTTATAACAGTAAAACTACTAAAGTCTCCTCAAGATTTAAAAGAGGCTGCAACCCGAACTTTGTACAAGCAACAAAGAAAACCAGCTGACCTATCTAACTTTTAAATTTTCTCTGGAAATAGTTCGATCATACCCAAAGGCTGGTCCAAGAAAAGCTGCAATTTTAACAGATACAGAAAGCATTACAAGAGAAGCAAAATAAAATTGCTTAAAAAGTTTAAAAAACGAAGATGAATTTATAGATATTAAATCCAATAGTTAAAAGCTAAGCTAGGTACGTTCCTGTTTTATTAATGAGATTTGTTGTTTTGTCACTATAAGATTATAAATATAAAAAGCAAATTGTTAAAATGTATTTTTATTGTAAATGTATCTAACATTCAAGTCATGATTTGACTATGCTTTCTAAGTGCTCCACTAGTCCCATACCCTTGCTCAACTTACCTCACCTATAGGGTACATCGGGCATACTTGACTATCTACATTAAAATAGATGTATAGCTCCTAAATTCGACTTATTAGAAAGAAATTACTATGGACACTATTAATAAGGGATAAATTGCTAATCCATCGGTATGCATTATAAGCGATTAAAACTTATTTTTCAGGAGCTATAACCGATCAAGTGAAAAATTGCTCAACTAGCCCCGCCCTACCCTACATATAGGGTTTTTAATTTTAAAGTAAACAGGGTCTTTTGTCTTTTTTGAACTTTCCTGTAGATGCATTTTTTTAAAAAGAATACCTATAGCCATTTTCTGTATTTTTTCCGTAGAATTTAATAATCTAATCAGAAAACATTTAAAACAAAAACACATAGTTACAGCACGAGTGACATATTTATTAAATGGAAAACCTACACCATATATTTTTATATCAATGGATAGAAATTTTCACGAGGAGTGATATTGGTTTAATTTCCAGCGGTTAGTTTCACCTGAATAAACCTGGCTGTCACAGGTCACAGGTGCTTATTTGTTAAAGTCAAGAATTTTAAAAATAAGTTCATTAATTTTTGGAGAAGTTTAATAATGAGGTTTTCATCAAAAGAACGATTTTAAATTATATTAGGTATATGCTAAAAATATCTATTTCTAAACCCAAGAAGTAATAAACGTATTTTAAAAATACTTGACTTTGACAAATAAGCACCTGTGACCTGTGGCAGCCAGGTTTCTTCATGTGAAAATATCCTTATAGTATAATGCAGTTCTTAATCAATTGCATCAGAACGGCAGAAAATACGCCCAGCAACCCCTATATTATCGAATTCCTCGTGAAAATCTCTATCCATCGATATAAAAATATACGGGGTATTTCATTTAAAAACACGCCACTCATGCTGTAACTATGTTGATTTTGTTTCAACTGGTTTTCTGATTAAATTATTACATTCTACGGAAAAAATACACGAAATGGCTATACTCGTTCTTTAAAAATGTACAGGAAAGTTTAAATGTGGCCCCGTTTACTTAAAAATGAATAACCCTGTACAGTCAATGAAAAGGTATTAACCAAAAATTATTTTAAATAAATGGTGTTCATTGTGCTGTATGCACTCTTTAAATCGATAATAAAAATTATTTACCCGCCCACAGGCCAACATATTATTACCTATTTATTAAGATTGGTCTTATTAGCAGCCGAATTTTTTCCGATATATATTTTTATATAGTAGGTATAGAAAATAAAGCAATTCAACTGGCAATTTTTGGGTCCTGCATGGATCGACCTCAAAATTTTAACAATAGGTAGGAAACTGCCTAAAAACAAAATCTATATAAACTCAAAGGGCGTCAAAATCCTGGGGGTGGTTGCCACCCCCACCCTAGGGGTGAAGAGTTTTTTATTACATGTTAACAATAGGAATTGATTAAAATGGTTATTCTAAGCAATAAATGTTTTTACATTTTTTCGTAAAACCACTACTTATCAAGTTATTCGCGAATTAAAGTATTAATTTTTCGACAAAAAATCGAAGTTTTTAATGGGATTTTCGCGAGTAACTCGAAAATTATGCATTTTATTTAAAAAACTGTAGAAAGCAAAATTGTAGGTTTTAAAAACACAAATAATAAGACTGTTTTATTAAGTATAATTATTCCGAGATTAATACGAACCAAGATACAGCAAATTAATGGTTGTTTTTTTTCCATAAATGAAAGATTTGATCGATTTAAAGTCAAATAACGGGAAAATGCTGCATATTTTGAGAAAAACTCATAAATTTTTTTAAAGTACCTAATCAGACCTTGCTTGTTTTTTTAAAGAAGTTTCTAGCATAAAAGTTGAGCGAACTATGATAAAAATAAAGGCAGTGTCTAATTTTTTCTACGATAAAAACAATTAAGACAACCCCTAACTATCTTCTGGTTTAAAATGACCTTTACCCTTTTGCAATTTTCTTTATACATGTATTAGTAATACGTCCAAAAACCAATTTTAATGCCTAATTTCAGGAATATTTGAGCCTAAGGTGAAAAACGATTTTTCACAATTCCATATTTTTCACTTTTTTCTAAATATCTCTGAAAATACTGCAGATACGAAGAAAATAGTAAAGTTTTAAACTGCAGCTTTTTTAATGACTAACATTTTTGGGTGCTTAGATTTTTTATAGATTAAATATTTGGCGAGATGTAGTCGTTTAAAACCTCTATTTACGAACGAGCACCACCTTTTTCCAGACCTTTAAAGCTATCCCATTTAGAAACCAAACAGCCTTAGGAAATTTTACTTACAGAACCTCGTAATTCTTAAAAATCCTACAAAAAATTCCTTTAACATTTTTTTATCATTAACAATGAAGAAGATAAGTTTAAAAAAATCAATCAATTTTTCTTCGAGAAATTCAAATAGGCCGCTTCGGAGTATATCTAATAATATCCTACATAATTTTTTTGAAATTAGGCATTTTACATTTGTTTTAAAACAAAAGGATTTTGGTTGTCTTTTTAAAACCTACAGTTTTGCTTTCTACAGTTTTTTTCATTAAATGCATAATTCTTGAGTTATTCGCAAAAACACAATAAACCGTCGATTTTTTTATCGAAAAATTGTTACTTTTAATTACAAGTTACATGACAAATACTGCCGTCCAACGGGAAAACACCGTATGTGTATATTATAAGCCTATTTACATACGGTGTTTTTCTGTTGGACGGCAGAATATTATTGTTAAGAAAAAAACAGTTTTTGCTAAGAATCACTTTTTGATTGATTCCTGTGGTTGAAATGTAATAAAAAATAAGGGTGGGGTGAGAACCATCCCCAGGGTTTTGGCGTCCTTCGGTTCGATATAGATTTTGATCCCTATGTTATTCCCTACCTTATGTTCAAACTTTAAGTAAATTCATGCAGGACCAAAGAATTGCCAGGTTTTATCTTTTTTAAGCTTCATTTCCTGTACTAATACATTTGATAAGGATAATAATAATAGTTTATTCAAAATGTCTATAACTAACTAACTAAGAAAGCTCACTTAGATTTTCACTGGGCAGTCCTTTTTAAGTACCTATACGTTATCTAAAAACTTCAGGTTACTAAATTTCAAACCATTTTAACAAAAATAATTGATATTAAAGCTATTCGCTTACAATCTCTATCAAATTTAATTTTGTTATTTCTTTTTAGCCTTATACATTTTATATATATATTTTTATATATATATATATATATATATATATATATATATATATATATATATATATATATATATATATATATATATATATATATATATATATATAAATATATATATATAAATATATATATTTATTCTGATACTTCTGTGCTTTTTTGACGTTGATTCTATCGATTTCATTGTTTGTTTATTCATTAGTTTCTTAATTCTTTAGCTTATTTTTCGGTTTTTTAACGTATTTATCGTTATTAGCAGTTTTAAACCTTTTCAAGAGTTCAAATTTTGTGTCCGTAGTGATTTGAATCTGTTCTTTTAAAAACAAACATAGATAAAAATGCCAAAGCAGTTGAACAGTAGATGCAAGGAGCTTGTTGCTTCTTTAATAGGCTATTCTGAGCAAAAACGCGAAAATAATAGACCAGTTTCAATGAATTTTTCTAGTTAAAATATTATAGTTGTTTTTTAGCATGTTGGTATAGATTAATATTAATGTGAATACCTGACTAGAAATAATGTAATTCTAATCCAGTTAATAGGTATTTAGGGTTTTAGTGGATAAATCCATGTTTCTATATTGAATTCGTAATACCTGGATTTTTAAAATAAAATTATTGTTTTGTTTTGTTGTGGTGTTATTACTTCATTTTTGTAATGAAAATTATGACATTAACTAAAATCAACAAATTCTTTAAACAAAAAATGCTTTCTTCTTTATAACAAAACTCAGATTATCATGACAACTTGGCAACAGGGCAAATTTGCAGGTTAGTGACGTGCAACGGATTTAGTTTTAGATAGAGTATAATATAGTTGTATAGTAAACTCAAGTAAGCTGTTAGGAATATTGCCTGACGTCTGGCGTATTTGGGACAGTCAATTAACAGATGAGATATACTAATTGCTAAATTTCATGTATCACACAGAGGAGGATCACTGTTTGAAAATAAGTAGGAATAATTGAGTCTCGTGTGTCCTAGACGTAGGCGGGTAAGAATAATTTGTCAACGTCGGTTGTTGGACCTAGGCTTTCATGGGTTAATATCGTGTTTAATCAATCTAAGCTTGGTTCTCAAGATGTCTCATTTTTAATTCTATTTTTTTTAGTTTAGTATTTTGGTTTAAAAAATGACTTAATGTCTCCGGAGGCACAAACGCAAGACAGTTCAAAGTTCGCACTTGTTATTGCTCTGCTTGAACTAATCTTGTAAACGTTACTTTTGAGATAATTTAATTTAATCAAAAATAATCTATAGGAGACAGATCTGGGCTGCTAGGAGGCCAGTTATAATTGCTTCTTCTGTTACATTTTTATTAAAAAATATCTGCTAAAAAGCCTCAATTGCTTGATTAGACAGACGTATGGCATGTGGCACCATTTGTATCTTATGTACATGCAGAGAGCTTGTTTTTGATCAAAATGTTATGTAAAGGTGACTTTTTGAGAATAGTTGTCTGATGTTGCTAACGTACAGATAAGGTTGAATTCTTTCTGAGGAATTGACGTACTTGTTCGATGTCTTCTGCATTTCTTACAAATCGTGCACCTTGAATTGAGTATTTTACTATAGAACCCGTTGTCACTATGTAACTGTGTGAAACTATAGTTACAGTAGAACCTTTAAACATTTGGATCCATAATTATACCATTCAGATCATATAGATAGATTTAAGATCAATATTATTATTAGCAGCGCCGGATTTAAACTTCAGCGGCCCATAGGCCGAGCATGTAGTGAAGGCCCTCAATTAAAAATGTTCGTCACCTCAATTACACACAACCCTCCTTCAACATTAACATTTTCATATACTGACCACAAAAATTTTTGAAGAGCAAAGAAAAAAAGGGGCATTTTCATATACCTACTAACATACATTAAAAAAAAATTGAGCAAACAAAAAAATTATGTACCTAGGTATTTATACCTTTTTATGGTGTTGTAGCGGCCATAGGCAACTGCCTGTTTAAATCCGGCACTGGCACTAAAAAAGAAAATGTTTAAATCAACCATTTAATATTTGATTTAACCATTTCTGGCGTTTAAATACAAGCAATGACTTTTAAGAAATAAATTAACCATCTAAATAGTGTCAACTTCTAGTATTTTATTTAACTATTACAGATATTTAAAACAACAAATACGGTTTGTTTAAGTAAACAATACAATTAGTTTAGTTAATTTAATAAAAACCAATTCTTACTTTAAAAAATTCAGTTCGTAATTAAAACAACTTATTTTTCTACAAAAATAAAACGAACGCAGTATATTTTATTTAATACAATAAATCTTTAAAATGATGCTTACTTTAGTTAAATTAAACAAATAATGCATTTCTTCATTACTTCTGTATTATTTAAATCGATACATTTAAGAACACTTATTTCAAGTTAAGGCTAAGGGTTAGAACAACATTTTATTTGTTAAATTAACAAATTGGGAAGTCGGAACCATTTGCTAAACAATTCCAGCTATTCTCCTAGTTCCTCATAAAATGCTCGATATTAAGAATTCATGTGCACTGGATGGCATACATCAGCAGTCGTTAAAAAAATGATGCTACATAAGTTACACCAATTTTAACTTGGCTCTTTCAAATTTCTTACGACACAGAAAGGATTTAAATTTCTTCCATCCAACTAAAGGCCTATTTCATTTCTGTAAGTTCTTTGTAAAGTAATGCGGAGAAAGATCTACAGCAAATCTCTTCCTTCGTATCGCGGTATCGCATAGCTAGAAAAAGTCTTTTAAGTTTCTCGGTGAGTTCCAGATCGTTGCTCTTAATGTATTCAAAGCTTTTGATCAGGTCTTTTACCTAAACTCTGTTCTTGGCTCTCTAGTTATCTTTCTGATTGACGTATATAAGTTATTGTGGATGGCCACTTTTCAAGATGTTTTTTTATCTTTTGACATCCCACGAAGGCCTAAATACCAGAGTAACGTGGGTGTCGGGTTATTAGATGTTTAACCCATCGTTCCCCCTGTTCCGTCAAAGTTGTTCAAGCACTGAAACATGCAGTTATGCATTTCACAGCACCTTTTGACAACGCGGTATTGCCACCACGGTCGATATTTTTAAGTCCCTACTACCTAAATATGTCTCCCCCGCTGGGAATTGAACCGGCGACCTCTGGCTTTGAAGATCAAAGCTCTGTTTACTGCGCGACGGGGAGACAAAATTATTATAAATAAAATAAATATATTAACAAAAGGTCAAAAACTTACATTACTACAATTTAAACCTAATAAAAAAAACAGTATTTATAATTTTTAATAAAAGTCAAAAACGAATTTTACATACAAAGCACCATACCAGACATTATCGATCCTGCCATCCTGCCAACCGTTCGTCGTTTCAAAAAACAACAAGAGACAAAACTAACTTCAAAGTAAATGATTATTTTAAAACTAATGTTGATGCAGTGGGGTACTAATCTTTTCTTGGAAAAAATTCAATACAAATTTTGGTCGAACACCACTGGTAAACTCTTTTCAAAAACATTTACTGCAAAAATGTAATGTAATGTTAAAAAAAGTGTACCAAATTTTGTATTAATATCTGGAATGGTAGGAAAGTTATGACAAAAAGGCCTTCTCAAAACTCTAGCACCCTGTACAGGGCCGTATTAACTGTATGAGGCGCCCTAGGCTAAAAGGCTAAAAAAAGGTCATTCCCTCCTTTTCGCGCCTATTTCCTATTTTATTTATTTCAAAACCTAATTCATATAAAAATTTGTTCTACTCCCCACCCGACCTAAACTTTTTTTTAAACAACTCCCCTGTCTAGCGCCTATTACTCCCCATATCTGGCGCCTATTTTTTTCATGGCGCCCTAAGCTGTAGCCTAGTCAGCCTAATGGATAATACGGCACTGACCCTGTACATTGGAAACGAAGAATTTTCGGACACAACCTTACCCGAAAAACCTTATTAACCTTATTTTTTAAACTCACTGAATTATTTCTCTCTTTCACTCCTTTACCTCTTTTATGTTCATTCTACTAATTAGAGGCCTGTTACGAAGTGCTTTGCATCTCAACCTCACGACGTTCCATAAAGTGCAGTGGTTTAAACATGCTGCACAATATTTTACGAAGTAAATGCTGGAGTTCCTCAGGGCTTAGTACTGGCACCAACATTGTTTCTTCTTCACATCAACGACCTTCTCTCGTCCACAACTACCCCTCCTTTCAGTTTTTAGGTTTTTAAACCAACCTGGAAACCAAGCGCAAAGCGATGCAGATATCTTTTTACAGGACCTTAGTTTAATATTGATTGGGGCTCCAAAAATCTTGTCCATTTAGTTTTTTATCTTTGAGACAGCCCACGAAGGCTTACGCCTAAGTATCAGAGTACCGTGGGTGTCGGGTTATTAGATGTTTAACCCATTTTTTCCCCTATTCCGTAAACGTTTTCCAAGCACTAAAACATGCAGAATTTGCATTTCTCAGCACCTTTTAGACAACGCGGTAGTTCCACCACGGACGTTATTTTTAAATAAGTATTACCGAAATATCTGCCGGGTTGGGGATTCGTTCTCGCCCCACCTAGGTACGAGCGAGGTACTCTGACCGCTTCGCTGTGCATCCAAAACACAATCATGTTTCTAATCGCGAAAAAAGTAATCATCAAATAATCATCCCTTACTTACAACCGGCCACGTTTGCAGAGCAAAGACACCTTTAATCTTGTGGGCGTCACATTTGAGAATAACCCTAACCGACATAAGCACATAGTATCTGTAGCCAGGGTAGCTTAAAAAAGCTTTGGTTATTATTTCGCGAGTCAAAAAGTTTTTATTCCTTCTAATGTAAGTATACAGTTTGTATGTATCACAAGTCCGATCCCCTTTGGAATATTGTTCTCATATCTGGGGCCTGGCGTCCCCCACGACCTTTAGTATTCTTGATTCCATTCAAAGAAGAGATGTTCGCCTCATTATTGATCCTTTGTTTACAGAAAGGCTTCCTTTTCTCGACTATCGTCAGGCTGTAGCGGATTTATCGCTTTTTATATATACTTCCATAACCTCTAATCTGAAGAATTTCCAGTATAATCTGTTTTCTCACGGTTATTTCCCAACAGAAAAACTCGGTGTGCCGCACGTCCTATGCATCCCTATATCTACGGTCCAAGTGGACATTCCTCGAATTTTACACTTTGTTCCAGAGGCGGTCATATGAACCTTCCGAGGGGGGTACAGGGCCGGCTTGAGTAAAAATGCCAAAAATTTTGCCCGCCCTTGGAAGGGAATAAAATTGAGCGAGGTTCAAATTTTGAGGAGCGAAAAAAAACAAAGCTATTCACCTCTTTTCATTCTTTTTTTATTTCTTAAAAACTTTTTTTCATCTTTTCTTCCTCCCTTCCCACATAATATCTCTCACCCTCACCCCTCCGGCCGACCCTGGGGGGCATATCGGCCATATTATCATTATAAGCCCATATTTGCAATTATGTATGTAAGAATATATTGGTTACAAACACGGTACGTTAGTATTATGGTTAGTATTCAGACTTTTAGCCTTCTAGGATTGTCCAAAGATTTAAAAAAATATAAGTTCATTATCGAAAAGCACTACAGAAAAAAATGGTATATTTACTAAATGGGAAAAAAATAAATACAATAACTAGGTAGCAAAAATAAAAAATTACAAAACTACACATTTAACCTATATTAAACTTTTGTTCATAACTTTAATAACAAACGAGTTTAATTATGTAGGTACCATGTCCAATACCTACCTAAACTAAAAAGTTATCGGAAAATTTACCATTTCTTAATACGTAAATTTATATATTTATAACCTCAGAATATAAATTCAATATCTTTACCTACTGAAAAATGGCGGTAAGTACTTTGAAACTTACCTAAATACCTGATTTGGATGGCCATAATATGTCTTAAACTAATTAAGCTAGACACACTACATATACACAATGTGGTATTTTCTTAAAGGTCTTTTTCATATCTTTTTAATGGTGATATAATATAAATGGCGCGTCATCAAAAAAATAAACATAAACACCTACTTTTTATCCTACCCTGTATATTATCACCCATATCTCCATATAAATAGATGCTTTAAAAAACTGTATATTTCATATTAGGTATATCTAACTTTATTAGTTTCGGAAATGTGGTCATCCTAATCAGGTATACCGGCAACTTTCTAAGTACCGCCATTTTGTAGTAGGTAAGGTATTGATTTTATATTATGGGGTTATAAAGTACTCGTGACCAGCTTTAAAATGATGTGCCACAAAACCCCCTTTCTACTTAATTTTTTGTTTTCAAAATGGCGCCAAACTCTTAGTTTGACATTTAGATGTGTCATTTCTTAAATAAAATTTGGTTATTGTTGTCTTACTAAAGCTTTCAAATTGTTTAAAAGTTACGAGGGGTGGTTTTGACTTAAGAACAAGCACTGTATAGCAGGCAGGGCGGGTTTGAGTTTTCATATGGGTGCAGGCGCCAAGTGACAAGACAAATTTTTGAAGAGCAAGAAAAAAAAAGGTTACCACCTTCAAATTTTACTTACTATTATAACTTTAAAAACTTTCGCAAAGAATAAGGCTGCACCCATACATTTCACCTCTTTGGGTGCATTTGCCCCCGGCGTGCACTCACGTACTCGCCGCCACTGCTGTATAGTAAGGTAACATATGCAACACATTAACACCATTAATTTTTTTTCGCTTTTTATTAGGTACATTTTTCGATAACTGTTGACTTAAAGCATAATACATAGTGCATAAAATAAATGTTGAATCTCAAGCATTTTTCAGATAAACAAATCACTGAATTTTAAACGAATTTGTTCCAAGCCACACATATTTTTTGTATATTTTTTATCTTTTACGAACATTAAATTTATTATACAGCATGTTCTTAAAGTTAAGTTATTAATTTTACCAGATGATTCTTTAAGCAATTGTAGAACAAAAGTTCACATTAATATATGTTAATGTATAAATTCTTCGCTCTCAAGATACAGGGTCTACTTTCTAAAAATCTTTAAAATTGTAAAAACACTTTTAGGAAATTTTGTTAGGCTAGATGTGGATTTTATTAAATATACAGAATCAGCTAAATAGCATAACACATAGGCAATGTGAGGAAAAGAGACAATCTAACGTAAATACCTGCATGTAAACATTTCTGATTGGATTTGTCACATATTTTCTAGTTTGTTGCTTTACTGGCCGATATCCCAATAACTATTTGCTTAGCCAGTATAGCATTTGTTATTGTAGTTGTGATTGTGAATAAGAAAAGTTTTTTACAATTTTATTTTAAATTTTGTACACTTAAAAATAAATTCTAAGCACCTATATTTTAATTTTTGTTTTAGTTATTTTTCTAACTAACTTCGCTTCTTGTTATTTTAATTTAATTTTTATTAAATATTTCCCAAACCGCGGCCCATGAGTAAAATTACATTATTGATTCTTAAGTTATTGGATAAACAGAGGCGATTGCCAAAAACCTTTTAAATAATTTTAAGAACACATTTTTCCCATACTTGTACAACTTTTTAAAACCGCTAAACCTACAGTGACCAAATTTGGTACAAAATGTGTTTCTGACAGGTGGAATTAAATAGTGATATGTACACTCTTTTTAGGTTTACCGGTTTTGTGCTACGCGTGCATCAAATTGGGCGTATTAAATTTAGAAGGCTCATAAATTTTCAAAATTGTGTCTTTATTAGTGACCGAGATAAAATACACTACATTTTCAGCAAAAAGTAATTTTTCGCCTAAATATCTCTTAAACCGCTAGAGCTGTATTTACCAAATTTTGAATTTAAAGGAATTTTTAAGCATGAATTAATCAGAGATATCAGCATTGTTGCCAAATTTTAATAATTTAACTGCGGTGTTGTCATATCTCGGTAACTGGTAAAGATTAGAATTGGAAAATTTGTGGTGTTAATAAAGTGGGCATAATTGTTTTATTGCAATTAACATTAATAGCAGGGCCGTTCCTGGCGGGGGTGCAGCAGGGACATTTGTACAAAGTAGCAAAATTAGGGCGGCATTTTGCCAAATAAACGGCGGTTTTGAGGGACTTTTTTGCTGTCTTAGCAAGCAATAATTTTTACACCAAGGCGAGGCGCTAACTTCTCTTTCTGCACGGGGTGACAGAAGATCCTAGAAACGGTACTGATTAATAGGGTATTCCATTTAAAATATGTTCCAAAAATATTAGATACGTGTAGTGCAAAATTGAAAAATCTGGCAAAATTGACAGTATATCACTGTTCAATTCTACTTGCCCAGAAACTTGTAAACGCAGATTAAGCGGTTTTAAAGATATTTAAGCGCATCTGAACTTTTACCAAAATATAATGTTATATCTTAGAGCTAGTTAAAATAAAATTTTAAGATTTTGCTAACTTCTGAAGATAAATGCTGCATTTCATTAAAAAAAAAGAAAAAGATATGTGTAGCACAAAACTGAGAAATCTGGCAACGGTGTCGATATAACTATTAAATTCTTGATTTTAAAGATATTTAGGAGTTGCAGTACTTTTACTAACCCAGTATGTATGTACTTACTATAATCTATAATACAAGTGGTATATGTCCCTAATTTACCTGTTATCTTATGTTATTTAAATTCACCATAACGCAAAACACAACTAAGGGCATTATGTACTAAATTACAAAAATATACAGAGTGTCCCACGATGACCTGCATTGGCGACTTCGGTCATGCCAAAAATTAAAGTAATTTTTTCATTTTTAAATGAGACACAATTGATATTATTGATCTTTTAAATTCTGCGTAAAATTCTAAGTATATTTTATAGGCTTGTTGCTACAGCAGTTAGAAACCTTTCGCAATTGTTAAAGCATGCGCACGAGACAAAATCCGACATATTGTATTTTTCACGCATGAGTCTGACGGCTGACGGTTTGCAAAAGGTTTTCGACCAGGACGAGGATCCAACCTTATTGGTCTGTGAGCCAGCGATAGATTTTCGTGACCAATTTCCTCTCAGTCCGTAACTTGTAAAATGCTATGAGCATCAGCTGCAGCGCCGATGGTGTAATTGCAAGATTTTTTGTAATAATGTCCAAAATTTGCATGTTTGTGGAAATGCCCGCAAAATTATTTAAAATGCCGCATAGCCTGATGACGTAGTTGGGTGTGCCTACGTCACAAAAGATACAAGCTACGACATCCCTTTTCTATTGCTTGTTCCCTTGTTGGCATATTTATTTAACGTGACGCTTTTCACATGAGCACTGGCAACATTGTGAAGTTGATTGAACTCGCAAATTGTGGAATACATTTATATCAACTTTAAAAATTATTTACAAAAAACTATAGGCAATTTTGTTAAAATTTTAATTTTCCCAGGTTAGTGACGTATTTAACTATTGATTAAAATAGTTTTTACTATTGCAAAATTTTGACCAAGAGCCTATTGTTTGTAGGAAAGGAAAAAAGGAAAATAAAACACTAAAAGTAAAATTTAGTTTTTTTAATAATACACATAATCTACACAAAAATTACACAGCAGTTCTTAGTACAAATATTGTACAGAAGGTTTTACACATAGGTGTCCTACATATATTTTTATAATACTCGACAAGTACGGTACTAAAAAGTGTTATATAGTTTCTAAGTCTATATTTGAGACAGTCTACTATTTGCTTTAAATGTAGAGATGTTAGTAAAGATGGGTCCACATTTAATTCATTCTGAAAGCGATGCCGCCAAGTACACAAAAAATGATAAAGTTAAGAAACCCATTTGTGAACAATAATTTATTGCAGCAAAAAATATTCAACCCGACGAGTTTCTAGTACCACGCCACGTGCCACCGGTTTTATAGTAGGACAGAGGCGAAATAAGATAATGTTTTTAAGTAGGTGATACGTGTTTTAGCAATGTATTTTTTATTATTTATCTAAAAATATGTAATCAGGCTCTGTCCGAGGCTATGTGCCTTCGAAAAGGTTTGTTTACTTTATAATTTTTTGTGTACTTTGCGGTTTTGCTTTTAGAATGAGTTAAATGTGGACCCATCTATACGACTATACTAACTAATAATAGAACAGTAAAATATCTTTTATTTATGTACAAACATAAAATATATTTACAATCACATCTAAAAATGTTTAATCTACAATTTAATTCTAAAACAACAGTGAGGTATGGTTTTTAAAACAAAATGCCATGAATCGACAAAATAAAGGATAAAATATAACAAAATGTACAACAATATTTTAAACAAATTAAAAAGGAAAACATTAACAATTAAAAATCAATGAGATAAAAAATTTGTTAAACTTTAATAAGGAATAAAATGCTTAAATAATTATCGTCAGGAAAATCAGGAACTAATACATACTTAATGTAAGTAGAATCATAACAAAAAAATAAGGAGGAGTATTATCAATAATGTTCCTAAATGAAACACTTTGTATGTTGTATAACCATTAAAAGAGCCTTAAAAATATCACATTTTATACCTATTATTTATCTATAGTCCTTTCCCATCCTTTTTTCTGATGAAATATATTTTTCTTTAATAATAAAAGTTATTAATAAATAAATTCCCGGTGGGGTGGCAACCCATATCCTGGGCTGATATACTGTAATTAAAAATTTTATAAAAAGAAATTTTTGATAGGATTACGTCACAATTTTTTTTTAGAAATAAAAAGTTTATAGTATGGTGATAATGCCACAACACGGTTGGCCACCTTTTCCTTGGGCAATATACCTGTCAACCAGGTGTAAACAGTTAACTTAAAGCGAGTTCATACAGACGCGAAAAGCGAATTGCGAAACGCGAATTTCATTCTCATTGGTCAATTTCACATAAAATTAAAGGCGGGTAATTCAAAATAAAGATAGTTTAAAGATGTTGCGAATTCGCAAAATTTAAAATCTAGTGGGCGGGAAACTTGAGATCATTTTAATTTCTGGCGAATATTCGCGTACGCACATGCGTAGAAACAAGAGGTTATTTGTCATATGCCAATTCAAAAACAATTTTGTTATTGTTATTTTTATGCGTCATTCTATTAGCTGTTTGGAACGTTATTTTTGTGTTCATTTTCAACAAGTATTTTTTGTTTTTGATTTGAATTTATATTAAGTTTTTTAGCCCTTTTCATTTATAACAAATTTGCAGCGTTTCTAAGTCTTAGTTGCCAAATACTTTATTCATCACATCGGATAAATGTTATATTATTAAAAGAAAAAACAAAGAAAATATCATAAGAACCCAAGCGTAGCGTCACCACCGAAATAAAAACAATATAGAAATTTGTACGTTATGTTGTTGCCTAGAATTTCGGCGAATTTCGCAGTTGTATGAACATGACAAAAAACGCGAATCTTTTGGCCAAATATTCGCTGTCGCAATTCGCTTTTCGCGTCTGTATGAACTAGCTTTTAAGGGTATGTATTTACCGTCACTTATTTTTCAAAATATCAAACACTTAAATATAGTTTTTTTATTACGAATCCAGTGGTGTAGGGTTGGCGCGATTTAAAGTTTCAAGGCTTTATAAGGGGTTTAGGGTAAATATGTTTTAAGAAAATAATGGTACGCCACTGCATTTTTCTAAAATAAAAATTCTTTTTTTATTAATCTCCGTTTAGAACAAATTTGATCTCTTGACTTTTCTTTGTTTATGTACGGTTTTGGCGTAAATAAATAGAAACCATTTTTGGCATGGTCAGTTTTTCTTGGCCCAGGATTTTAAAAGCCAACCTTATACCATTGGATTTGTAATAAATAAATCTATATTTACGTGTTTGAAGTGCTAAAGTTAGGTTTTTACACCTGGTTGGCGGTTATTATGCCCAAGTAAAAGGTATAAACCCAGTTGTGGCATTATCTATATACTATAAACTTTTAATTTCGTATCTCGTACTACTATATTTTAATGGTCTTTAAAATATGATAATATGACCTAACTATTTAATGGAAATACAGTATACAGGGTGTTCAATTTTAAAAAACACAAGTTTTATCGTACCTTGTCTACCGTAAGAGAAAATAAAGATTTACAAACTGTTTTGAAAACTACAGAATTTACCTCATAAACTGATATCGTTAATTATTTTGTCCTTTTAAAAAATGTTAAGGAGGGTGTAAATTTATAACTTGACACCCGCTAAAATTGACATATGCTCCACCTTATTTAAACTCCATGTACGTTTAATGATCAGTGCAAATGACGAGTTTATTACTAAAATAGCAGACAACATGTTGCAAACGTATTTGATTAATACTTTTATTAATTGCAATTGTGTTTTATATTCCTATTAGTTTAGACACTAAAATTATAAACATAAATTAATAATTTATTTTTAATTTCATTTTTACAGAATTATCTACACCACTATTTTATTGTTATGTACTTAACTACCTTAGATTAATTTTATCACATGTTTTTATTTTCCACAAAAAGTTGCAGAACAAGTATTTATATTACAAAACTGAAAGGAGGTTCGTCACTGGGTGAGTTAAAAATATTCCTAAAAGTCCAGTAGAAACACTGGATATTGTACGTTGTTTTCTATAGTTTCTGCGTCCCTCAAAAATATAAAAATTGAATACCTAATTAATGTCAAATAAGTATTCTTCACAAGGAGCCGAAATCATAATACAGAAAATAAAGAGTTAAACCTCTATACTGCTTATTATTTCCTTGGAGTATTTTGTTATCGCCTACACTGTACTGATGAGAACCAAATTGTTCGAAACCGGTCTGTGGTTGGTGTTCTCAATTAGCTCTGAAGGAAAAACGTTTGGCTAGTGTGGAAATCTGGATCGCCAGGTTGGACAGTGTTCCAACGGATGCAACCATGCAGTGCAAGGAAGTAACAAGCAGTAAGAAGTTTTAACTCTTTTATTTCTGTATAATAAAAATTAGGGTCATAAAAAGTAAATAGTAAAATCTAATTATTTAAGTTTCTTCTTACAATAAAAATAACTAGGTAAACGTGGTTGTTTTATCTGATTTTAATAATTGAATAAAATGTTACCCAAAATTTTCATAAAAGCTCTGATACAATACTTAAAATATTGTTTTGGGTAGAAAGTATTTTCAAAAAATTGAAAGAAGAAGAACCATAATAATAGTATTTATCATTTTTATTAAAAGATAATTTACCATATTATACCACATTAATTACCAATAATAACGCTTTGTATCTCAAAGCTAAAATGTTTAGAAAAATGTTTTAATATAATTATGATTTTTAATGATAAACTGTTAATTTTTGCCACCAAAAACTTGGTACACCCTGTATGAAAGCAGATATAGATTTTATTTTAAACAAGTAAGCGCTTAATAAATGGCAATTATTGTAACCCTGTCCCTAAATTTCGTAAAATCAGGGTTATAAAAAAAAACTGGTACCTCTTTTTATTTAAAGTCTAGATAATTTTTTAATTTAATAAAAAAGTAAATTTGTTGACGAACGCAGAAAATTATGTCATTAAACAAATTCGGATTTACCCCTAAGTCCAACGGGCTAAACCGAATTTCATACCATTTCTACACTGATATTTCCTTTTTTTCTGATATCTCCTGCTCCAAAATTGCTGATTTCATTAATGGTACTTCTTTTGTTATTGTACCGGTCGTACTTGTAACAGGTGCCGAAGGTTTTGGGGAATTTTCTTTTTCTCGACAACATTAGTTTGAGCAGAACTTGAGTTTGAAATAAGCCTACTCTGATTCTGCTGTTGTCTGTTCATTAGAAGACTTGGATTCGGGATGTTTCTAATATTTTGATTTTGGTTTGGTCTTATATTGCGAATTTGGGGATTTGTTGGTCTAAATTTTTGTATTTCGGTTAATTTTGGTGGCAGTCTCTGTATTCCTGGCCCTCTGATTGCATTTGGTGACTGTTGCATCGACGACATCCTATTAATCGTTTGCAAATTCGGTATCTGACTTCGAGGCTTATTTAAATTATTTGGTGTCATTTTATTAATTGTCTGATGCTCTAAAGCAACTGTTGAGAGCATTTTTAAGTTTGACAATTGTGCATTTTTGTTTTCAGTAGCTCCTCGACTTGGTGAGTTAGCGGGTCTTGGAGTGGTACTGTTAATTTGCCTGTTTACCATTGAATTAAGTCCGTTAATTGGCTCATTTTTAGGTGAGGATCTTGGTGAGTTTTCGGGCGTCTTGTTGGGTTTTGATAAATCCAAAACGCCATTGTTGTCAGTTCTTTCAGGCATTTTTGGAATAATGCTTATGCCTGACTTTAAATTTACAGCATTTTTGATTCTCTCTAAGGGTATAGTTCCCGGGGTGGTCTTTTGTTGATATGTTTAGCTTCTGTCGTCTTTGGAGGCGTACTACTTGTTGGAGGTATTAAAGTAATTTCAAGACTTGGTCTTTTATCTAGAACAGCATCATTGCTCTCAACCGGCCTTTTCATATTGTTTTCGATTTTGCTGACTGTAAATCCCGGTGGATACTGTGGCGTCACAGCTTTAGATTTATCATTACTAAAACTAACTTTTTTATCAATCTTTCCGTTGTCAGTTCTGCTATTACCAGCTAAAGTTTTAGGCTCAATTGTACACCTTTGTTGTAAACTAGCAATTTTTCTATCCAATGATCTATTATTAGTGGTGATGCTTCCAATAGGAAGCACCTTAGTATTACTCATTGGTCCCGAAGCTTTTGAGCTTTCCATTTTGCTCTGGCTGATTTTCTGATCCTTGGTGTATCTGTCGGAATTAACTGAAGCTGTCTTAAGAAATGTCTTCTGGTCATGCCTCTCTAATTGCACTGTTGGTACTCTTGTACTTACATCCGTCTTAGCTATCTTGGCTGCAGGAAATTCTGGCCGAGGAAGGGGCCTAGATACTCCAGAGTTTCCTCTAGAAGTCGCATCTGTTACATTTTGTATTGGTTTGATAATCATGGGTTCAATTCTGGGTTTAGCATGTGATTCTATGGGTTTGTTATTGTTTTCAACAATATTTTGTCCAATAGAATACTCAGTTGGTCTAGGGCTAGATTTTTTCTTTTTGCCATCGTATTCACTGGAAATGTACTTAGTTTCTTTTGGTCTCTCACTAACGTATACCTTGGCTACTTTTAGCGGTGGAATAGCTGGTTGACTTTTTTCATCACCTGACGATCCGGACATATGCTTATGTCGGACTTGCCTCATTTGCAAAAGTTTTTCTTTATGACTTAGCTCTGATTTATCAATGCTTTCTATTTTATGGTGTTTGTGTTTATGTCCGTTAGAAGTGATTTTCACTTTTAGTTTTAGATCTGTTTTATCGTTATTAGTAATTTCAGCATGAATTTTATCGGAATGAAGTTTTCGCTTCTTTTCCTTATGACCATTTGACTCGTTTTTTGAGTGCTTACTCTTCTTCCTTTTCTTGCTGGAGTAATGTTCTCTGGAATAGTATTCATCTCGTTCTGGGCGAATTTCTTCCTCTAGTTTCTTCTGCAAAGCCCATTCTCGATCCCTCCTTTCTGCAAATCTTTTTATCTCCTCTTGGTCAGGTTCCTCATATTCGAAAACACACTCTTTAACTATTTTCTCAGGTACTTGTACTTTTTGGCTTCCGCATTTTGTAAAGCTTTGGATTTGCTTTGCAGCTGCAAATGAGCCAATAAGATTTCTTTATCTTGTTGCTCGCTCTCCGTTTCTTCTCTGGGATATATTTTCTCCTTCTGTTCCACAGGTTTCTCGACTTTTGGAGGTTTAGGCGATATTGGCGTATTGCTTGAAGCTTCATTATTGGGAGGACTATTTATTACCGAAGTGGTGGTAACAGGAACAATCTGTAACTGTTTGCCTCCAGTGGAGAGTGCGGTGTTAACTATTTTAATTGGTCGGATCTTCATAGGCTTAAAGATGCGGTAGAAGAATCTCATGGGGTTTTTCTGAAACAAAGAAATATAAACATAAGATGATGAATTTAATAAATATGTGTAAAAAATTAAAAAAGCATAATAGCAAATACTTTTTATTTTGTTTTCTTTAACTATAACTTTACGGCTTTTATAGAATATTTATTCTTGTAATGTTTCTTCATAGTCCTCTCATTTTGATAAATGATAAATTATTATTAGTATCAGTAGCAAGCTGTTATGATGTAATAATTTATATTACCTATTATATGCGACATTATTATTCAAGACAGCACCTTTCACGTAAGTCCTAAATCCTGTGCAATAAATGTTAATATTGATTTCGAATCTTGAATCATAGGACAAACAATTTTCTGGGTGGCATTTAACGTGTTTAGTATTATAACGAGTTTTGTAACGAAACCTTTGATAATAAAATTTTACATTGGACGGAACTTAAAGTTAGCCAAGTAAGGTCTTAGTAAGAAAATCTACGTTTTCGTATAACATATAGCCATTAACCTAGAATAGGTTTGGATATATTATAAAATTTATATATCCTAAGCGATAAGATTAATAAAATTATGATTGAATTTTTCAAAATAACATACAAATTTCTCTTTTAATGACTTTTTAATTTTAGTTTATTAGACCTTTCGTTACCTTGTGAAGCTATGGTTGATGATATTCTTGCAAAATTTATAGACCAAGCGTTGTACACAATCTGTGGTTTTCTTGTCCTAATTAAGTAAGGATTTTCAAAAAGTTTTTTTTCAAAATCATAATATTAACTTTCAGCAGGTTTATATAAGTTCGGCGTTCCGTTAGGTACTGAATCCAGTCAGATTTTTAATCACAATGCTCATTTTAAAGACAATGTGGTTGTAGTCACATAAAAATATCAATAATTTATTTGGCACATAGTTCGAATTACTTATTTTATTTCCTAACGTTGTCAAAAATAAACATAAAATGTATTCTAAAACAAAACAAAAACGTTAATAAAAGCAGGAGGTGGATTATAAAGCTGTAACGTTTCCGTTACCGATCGCCGTTTGACGATTCGGTTTCTAATGTGGCTCCCCACTTGGAAAGTTGATATGACCGCCCCTGAAATGGGCGAGCGACTACAGGCCTAAATCACCATCTGTGAGTGTTGTTTACATATGAATGAGGCCTTGATAAACACCGAATATTTGAAAATGGAATTTTTGTTGATTAGGCTTAATTGTCCGGACAGGCCTTATTAGCCAGCACCAACCTTACTCGTTTGCTTGTATTTTCAAGCCCGGTCCTGTTAAAAGAGACGATAATGTGATGCGCCCGGAGCGAAAAAATGTGAAATCGTGAGCATAGAATAATAGCAAAGAAACGCCAAACTAAGCAAAACTATTTACCGACAATAGTGAAACAAGTTTTAGTTCAACAACCTGCGACTATCTCTTTGCTATCTATTGTAAGGTTTGTCGACACTTGCATTTGGATGGTGTTGGATATTGTTACGAACTTAGATAAGTGGTAGTAGCATTTTTTAGATAATTATTTTTATTTGTCAGAGTATTACTTAAGTTAAAATGCCGTTATGTTTCATTAAATGGTAAAACATATTTTACAATGTTTGAAATGTTATCATACTGTCAATGTTATGGTGTTACAATGGCGTCGCCAGGATTTTCAAATTATTTTATCCTAAAACTGAGACATGGGACCCACACCAATTTTTTACCAGATGCTATTGATGCTAAGAGGGGCACTTTGGTGAAGAAAATTTTTATTTTGGAATTTACGGAAAAAAGTTGATTTACTGTTTGGCCGCCCCCTGGAAAAATCCAAGTTTTAGAAGCGAATCCTTTATTTGTATTTTTTCAGGGCCATATTATCCATTAGGCTGACTAGGCTACAGCCTAGGGCGCCATGAAAAAATAGGCGCCAGACAGGGGAGTAATAAGCGCTAGACAGGGGTTTTCAAAAAGTTTAGGTAAACAAATCCCAAATTTTGCAAAAGTATTTTTATTTAAAATTATTGCCAGTTGAAATATTTTCACGCTATAATTTCTTTTTGTATGCAAAATTTTCAGATGCCCCACATTATCAGAAAAAGTAAGATATTTTTGCAAAATTTAAGATTTCTCGATAAAATTTGATTAAATTCACGAAATAATTAAAATACAGTATTTGCTTCTAAAACTTAGATTCTTCTAAGGTGGGGGGGTAAATTCCAAAACAAATATTTTCTTTACCAAAGTGTTCTTTTTAGCATCAATAGCATCTGGTATAAATTTGGTATGGGTCCCATGTCTCAGTTTTTCGATTTAACTAAATTTAAAAATCCTAGCGACGCCCATGTGGTGTTAATCACAATTTTACGGAAAATGTGAAAATACATGTTAATGATTAACTAGTAAAATAACCAACGTTTCCTTGTTAATCCAGGGTATTTATTAAATAAGTTGTGCCTTATAGAGATCTCGGGGTAACTTTCAATACAAATTTAACATTTGGCTTGCATATTGACAGTGTGGCATCAAGAAGCCTTAGGATTCTAGGCTTTATCAAACGAACCACTAAAGACATTACTGATACCAGAGCTATTCTGACTCTATACCGGGTGTCCAGTAACTCAATCGACAAATTTTAAGGGGTGATTCTACAATGAAAATTGGGAGAAAAGCTTCATATTTATAAATATATGCCCTAAACGTCTTAGTTCTCGAACTGCGGGGTGTTTTTTATAATAACTTTTATACCCATTCAATAATTTTTTATAAATTTGGAAGACGCGCCCTTTGCACCAGAAGACATTTTTTGGACACACAATAAAAAAATTTATTTTCACCAGTGTCGTCCATGAGGAGCTTAAGGTAAATCTTTTTGAAGAAAAAATGGTACGCCACTGCATTTTACCTAAAATAAAATTTTTTTTTAAATCTCCGTTTAGTTAAGAACAAATTTGATCTTTTGACTTGTTTTGTTTGATGTACGGTTTTCGCGTAAATAAATGCAAACCATTTCTCGGCATTGTCAAATTCCTATCCATTTAAAAATAAATAACGAAGTTTAATTTTTTCTGTAGAATTTGATAGAAGAAATTTAAACTAAATTTGATATTAGGATGCAAACTAAAGAAGAAGAATACCGGGTACTAAAGGTATACATTTTTGTTTATGGAATACCTCGGTCGTTAATATAAGGCAATTTAAATGTAAATTTTAGTTATGATTTAAATCGAAGACAAAATAAATAAAACAATAAAAATAGCTTCAAATAAATAGCCAGAATTCTTTTTAAATTTTTTATCATCTTGTCCATATCCGTTTAATATAAATCGCCCCATTATGTTCCTTTTTAAGACTTCACATGCAATTTACCGATACTCTATCAACCTTATCTGCTTTTTATGCTTCATCTAGAAAGTGCAGCACACGTGCAACTTAGTGCGAATATCGTCTATTCGTATCTTACGCAGACCAGTTTGTAGCACATATCGTATTTATAAAAGCGCAAACTAATCTAAAAATAGTACGAAAAATGTTCGCAAGTCGCGCGCAGATCTAAGGTCATGTTGATGTTGGCCTATTTTCAGTGGCGCGCATTAAAAAAATATACAGGGTGTTTTCTAATAACGTTACGAAACTTCAAGGTGTGATTCCTTATGGTATTTTATGGAAAAAAGGTCCTATACACATATGTCCGAAGCTGCTTCCTTACTGAGATACAAAGCGTTAAAATCTAGGAAAAAAATCAGTTTTTTTCTAAATATCTTTAATATGCTTAGGCCGATTTGGATAAAATTTGGTACATTTATTTAAAATAATAAAGCGCTTATTTAGGTCTTAACCATATTGTTATTATTGGATCCAGTGGCGTCTCAGTGGGCACCGCAACTTACATATATTATTGAGAAAAAGTACGCCACTGACATTTTTTGTGACGTTATTATATTTTTTCATAATTCAGCAATTAATCATACAACTTTTGGGTCTCTTCTATTTATTTCGTTTTTAAGAAAAAACATTAAAGCCAGGAATCCAGCCAAGATCCTTAAAAGAGCTTAAGAAAATACACATTAAGAATATTAAGCTATATTAGTTTCCGCAATATGGCCATCCAAATCAGGTGTTCAGGTAATTTTTAAAGTATCGCCATTTTATAGGAGGTAAAGGTTTGGAGTTTATATTCTGGGGTAATAATGTACTCGAGCTTTTAAAATGATGTGCCACAAGATCCACCTTTTCATTTAATTACTTTTTAAAATGGAGCCCAACTCTCAGTTTGATATTTATATCTGTCATCTCTGGCCTAAAATTTGGTTTATGTTGTCTTACTAAAGTCTTCAAATTTTCATAATTCTTTAAAGTCGGTTTAAAATCAATGGATTTTGAAAATAATACTTTTGTTAGTGGCAATAAAGAAGATGTTCTAAGAATCATTAAATTGATCAACGTATAATTTCCACATTGGCACAAATAATTGTGGAAAAGAATTCATAAACAACAAAACCAAGCAAAGTCTTGGTGGTAGCCTTTCTCCCTCACATTTCTTGTTATACCTAATGTTAGTGCTGTTGGTTTCCGTATTTAAATAAATGCGATTTATACTTTAATTTTTGTATATTTTCCTTAATTGCCAGACATATTTTTGTCATACATTAATTTGTTGGTTTAAATAATAACAAACTTGTAGTGATTTTTTAAAAAGTAAATCAAACATAATTTTTTAGTGACACCTTATGAAGGTTTAAATACCTTTTCGGCATACGACTCGTATTGCGTGTGGCCAGTATAGGGATTTATTTAAATCCGTAGTATTGTTGGGACCAGATTTCATTAATTCTAAAAGGGTTGCCGCAAATTATCTAATGTAAACAAACCCTTTTGTGAACAATTATTTATTGCATCAATAAATAATACATGCACTCGACAAGTTTATAATTCTTTACGGCATGTGTCAGCTTTTATAGGAGGACAGAGACGAAATAAGATTGATGTTTTCTAAAGCTATGTGATACGCGTTTTAGCAATGTTTTTTTATTTATCCAAAAAATATGTAATCGGGCTCTGTCAGAGGGTATGTGCTTACGAAAAGGATTGTTTATAGTAAGAACATTTTTTAAAAGCGCAAATTCGGTACCCTTTGAAAATAATACAAAAACACATAAAAAAGGCCGCCTGCAATCGGACTATTTTATATAAAGGCGCCGCTATCCTTTACAGCGATACACTATGGGATAGAAATCCATTATTTTGGCCAAAAAGCAACTTTGAAAATTTAATGGGCCATGGTGTGTATTTCAAAGTAGATACTCCAAACTACATGTACGCAAAATTATAAAAGACTATGACGACTTCTATTGGGGTAATAATAAACTTAAAAATGTATTATAAGTAAACATAAATATACAACATTTAATCTACTTAGTTTATTATTAGCCCTGTTTACTAAAAAAGTAAAAGAGTTTAAATAATAAGATCTATTGTTGTGTTTCCGATGCAGTCTCGCGAAGTCTCGCTACTTTTGTGAAAGATTTTTTTACCTTTTTCTTTATCAGTTTTTGTACTTACAATTGCCTTTCTACTTTTTGCTACTTCTGAGTGTAAGGACAGATTCAAGATTTTTTATAATTTACAAGGTTTTCCATTTTAAAAATGAATATTTTTTGTTCTACACTGTATATCTTAAAAGATAAAAGCATTCTGATGAAAGATATGGATTCTACAAAAAATACCTAACAAAACAGTGTTTTTTTATTTATTTTATACGTTAAAAAATAAAGTTGGGAAGATGTATCTCTATTACGCTTCTAAAAATAAGTTAAAATTATTCTTCAGATTTGGATGGTCATATTTCCGAAACTAATTGAGATAGACACATCAAATGTAGTATTTTTTAAAGCATTTTAAAAGATTTTTTGGTGGTAATATAATATTCAGGGTATTCCATTTAAAAAAATCATACCTATTGTCGTACCCTGTATATCATATGAGATAATAATCATCGGATTACTGATTAGAATACTACCGAATTAACCAAATAAGCTGATATTTTAGTTTATTTTGTACAATAAAAAATAATAATTTTAAGGGGGTGTAAATTTATAATAACATATAATAAGTTTTAGGTTTCCAAAAAGCATTTGTATTAATTTATAATATTTTTTTCAATATTTTTCCAGTAAAAAGCACCTCATTTTAAGTTAGTTAGTTCAGAATTTTGACCAAAAAATTAATTTCTATCCCATAGTGCGATGACCAGCTGCATCAACCGGCATATCATAAAAGAAATATAGCAAAGGCGGCCGCGAAGACAAGCATGCCGATTTATTTGCTTTAACCTTTTTGTGATTTTTTTTCTTATCAAAGAGCACCGAATTTACATTTTTAAACTGTTCCTTCTATACTTTTAATTTTTTGTGCACTTGGCGGGCGGCATTGCTTTCAGATTGAATTATAGGTAGTTTAGACTTTACAAAATTCAATGATCGTTATATTTTTGTATATGTCCGATTTCCAGAGAAGGATAAAACTTTTAAAAAGTTAAATAATCCAAAGTAAATCTCATACTTTAAACCAGTCAAGTGGTCCATTCAAATGCAAATGACTTCGTGTTGGCAATTATCACCCTTACAAATATAATCTCGTTCGCATAGCTATGCAGACGGCGTGTATAAAACAGAGAAGATCGAGAATAGAAAAAGACAGATAATGTTCAGGCGGGCGGAAATCTTTTGGATTATAAATGGTCGAGTAGTTTAGGATTTAAATAAGACTTAATGTTGTGTTTAATTAAAATTTGCTGCCGTTTTAAATTGGGGATCAAAAGAGGATTTACTACTAACTTGAATTTGTAAATTTGTTCAGTTCTTATACAAAGTAGTAAAATAAAAATAGTATTGTTTCGCAAATGTTCTCTATTTTTTTAAAAATAACTAGGTCGTGTATTTTTTTAACGCTAGGATATCTAATGTAAATTTTGTATTAATAAATGAAGAGTGAAAAAGCTAATTGATGTAAGTCCCAAAATATATTTTTTGTGTCCGGTTACTGTAGTTTTAAACCAATAAAATACATTTTTTGATTCAGGTGTTTTTCTTTTTTATAGTGAAAAGAGTATAGATCAATTAGCACTCCCACTCTACAAATTATAATTATTATATAAGATGCTCTGATTTTGCCCAAAAGTTTTCGTTGGAAAGTTAACTTTTAAAAATATACAGAATGATCCAGGATAAGATGATGATCTTTAAGAGTGTGAATCTTCAGATGATTTATAAAAAAGTTTGAATAAAACTTTAGCCAAAGAAAAGCAGTCCCAAAAGAGGGAAATACAAAAGCCAACAGGTTGGTTAGTTCTGATATCAGTTATCGCTTGAAAACGATTGGAGATAGTTACCACCCGAAACGTCGTGTATCAATTAAAATATAAAGACATTGGAATTCCAAGAAAGTTGTATTAATAAAAGTCTTTTTAGAGGTTTTTTTATAAAAATATAAATATATGAAATAACTAATGCTTTCTCATAAAAAATGTTGTCTCTCTCTCTCTTCTCTCTCTCTCTCTCTTTTTTTATTTTTGGATAAACGACGAAGGCTAAAAGCCTTAATATTAACGTACCGTGGGTGTCTTAAGCGAGGTAAGAGGGAGTTTGTTGACACGGGACTTAAATACTTGAAGATTTGTGGGGGAAGGAAATACCGCCATGATGCGGCATGTTCCACATTCTAGAAACTCTAGGGATAAAAGAACGAACAAAGTGGGAAGTTCGGGGCTTGTCCAGTTTAACCATATAGGGATGCATACGCGCGAACCACGAGTTTCTCTGTTGGGGACCGTGAGTGGAGGAACTATACTGGACAATTCTTCAGAGCAAAAGCCGTGGAAATATCTATAAAAAGCGATAAATTCCCCACAGCCCGACGATGGGCAAGAGAAGGAAGCCTTTCTGTAAGTGAAGGATCATTAATGAGACAAATAGCTCTTCTTTGAATAGAATCAAGAATGCTTAGCATTTTGGGGGACGCCATGCCCCAGCTCTCTCTATCTCTCTCTGTCTCTCTTTCTATCTCTTTCTCTAAATCTCACTAAGGCACTTCGCACATGGCTCGGTGAAAAAGCGACGAGACCGAGATTCGACGAGCTTTTGATATTATGTACGCATATATTCGTGTTTGAAGTGGCGACAGCGAACAGATACGAGCATACGTTTAATGGTCAATTTTTACTATACTTTCAGCCAATGAAATCATATATCGATGAGAGTGCGCCGATATTCCTCCAACCCGACCGCGACGGGGCAAAAAGTACCCCTTTGGATTATCCCACCGGGTCAAATAGTGTCATAATACACCCCTAAAGGCAAGTACGCAAAAGCCTAAATCCTACCGAACATTATTTAACAGACAAAAAAAAACGATTTTTTCTGGACAGATTGACATCTTTTGCTATTTTATTTCAAGCTCTTTCTATGTATTATTTTCGCAAATACTTTTTTACGATATAATAATTATAAAGTACAGGACGTTTTTTAGCCTCCTCCACAAATCTAATATTAAACAAATTCATCTTTGGTCTAAAAATATCTTGCTATGTATACACTAATTTTTCCGTGTAAAAACCAGAAAAACATCATATGAATCACACATTGTAAATAAAATACAAAACGGTTTGTATTGCATTTGTTTATTAAAGGACGCGGATTGCTGATATTGGACACACTAACTAATATGCCTACGTGCTGTCGAAGCCGGTAAAAATCGCGTTCTCCTCGCTGTTTTTACCGACCCATGTGCGGAGAGCCTGAGATTCCCCATAATAGACGAAAATCGCAAATAAGAACAAAGTACACAGTTATCGTGATTACTTTTCACATGTCGTCTCCATTTAAGGGCATAAAACTTCCACGAAGGTAAATAAAACTAAGTAAATCTCGTACTTTAAACCAGTCAAGTGGCTCATTCAAATGCAAACGACTTCGTGTTGGCAATTATCGCCTTTACAAATAATGATCTTGCTCGTATTCTGATACCGTGATCGTGTGTTACCGTGAAACTTTTACTTGGGAAAAAATTACTTAAAATTGATCAATAATTGCATTAAATTAATAGATTATTTGCAGTTGATTTGATGGAACAATCAGATTTGTATCGAATTGAATTAATATTAGGTTCTCTTGGGACTGGGGAGTCAGTAGGTAGATCTTGGTTTTCTCGTGAGAAATGATAGTTTGTGACTCCTTATTAGGTACTTATCTACACTCCTCAAAAGAATTATCGCATATGCTCGATTTCTTCCATAAGCTTCAATACAAAAATGCTTTCATTTAAATGGCCATATCTCTTTTAATTATTAAGTTGTCAAGACAATTCAAAAAGAAAATGTTAAGGAAAGGTGGAGCTATAACTTTATCGTAACCGTTGTTATTTACTGTTACCAATACATCCTACGGGGTGATAAAATTAAAAAACAAAAAAACATTTTAATTGCCCTGCATGATGTGCTGTTGAAAGGGAGTAATCAAATTTGTGATTATAAAATATCAGAAATGAGTAAGGGTATAATTTATTTACAAATGATATTCGTCCCAATTAACAGCACATTATACAGGCCAGTTAAAAATTATTATTTTTTTCAAAAAGTTTTATCGCCCCGTAGGATGTATTGGTAACAGTAAATAACAACGGTTACGATAAAGTTATAGCTCCACCTTTCCTTAATATTCTCTTTTTTATTTGCCTTGATATCTTAATAATTAAAAGAGATATGGCCATTTAAATAAAAGCATTTTTGTATTGAAGCTTATGGAAGAAATCGAGCACATGCGATAATTCCTTTGAGAAGTGTATTTGACATCCGATTATCTAATGTTCGAGAGCTACATTTTGGAAACATTGTATACCTTTGTTAAGGGGTTATATCAACTTGCGATGTTAAAAAATATCGATTTCTTTAAGCATATTTCAGTGCAATATATTCATGTATATTCTCTGAAAATATGAAATTAATCCGTCAAATAGTTTCGAAGAGATGCGCGTATTGACACTTTTTTAAATAGGTCTATAGGTTTTTAAAGCTTTGAACGTGTTTTTCTCGAAACAGTGTTTTCTAAGACGGTGACCACGATTTCTCGAAAACTAGCAATTAATCGAAAGTTTTACTTTTGCAATAAATATTTTCTTTTTGATAAATAATTTTAAATTTAATTTTTTAATAAATAATAATTGTTTTTTAATAAATTTTGTCAAAACATGTTTTTTTGCTTATTCCTTTGATTAATTTATAGATTATACATTCATCCAGTCCAGAGATAACGTGATCATCGCAAAACGACTTTTTTTAGAGGAACGTCTAGAGATCGGCTACAGAGGCTTTCAAAATATTTTTTCTGACAAATTAAATATGTCAAGATATTGTTAAAAGTATACAGAATATAGGTACCAAATTTCAAATTAATAAATTAAAACGGCTTTTCAGAAAAAAAATCTTAAAAAGTGGTCTTTTAAGTGGATATATCCACTTAATGCCAGTTAAAATGTTTAGAAACTTTAAGGTAAAATTCAGTGGCGTACCTATATTTTCTCCATTGACGTTTATTTAAAAGTTATAACACAAAGTTGGGTTTTTTTAAATGGAACACCCTGTATATTTTATCACCAATTAAAAGCCCTCCTTAGTAGCCATAAATAAATACAATATTTGATATATTTAGTTTGTCATAGTTTTGGAAATATAGCCATCTTCAGGAATGCGATACTTAATAAAATAGCATTTTGAAAATAAAACACCCTGTATATTTTATTACCATTAAAAAGGCATTTGAAAGACCTTTAGGAATTTATCAAATTTTAAATGATTTCCTCCAACAGCTTCGGAAATATAAGCTTCCAAATTTTAATGCGTATAATCTACTCTTTTTAGATTTATATGGTCATATTTCCAAAACTATAAGAATAATATATCAAATGTATTATTTTCTTAAACCACTTTGGAATATCTTTGCAACGGTAATATAATATACAGGGTGTTTCGTTAAAAAATCCTAATAAAGACTATATTTCCGAAACTATCAAAAAATGCATTCATCAAATGTGGTACTTCTTATAGATTTAAGGAAGACCTTTTAACTGGTGATAAAATATACAGGGTGTTCCATTTAAAAACCCAACTTTGTGTTATAACTTTAAAATTAAAGTAAATCAAAAAAATATTACAATGCCTGGCCAAATTAACAAAATTTAGCAAACACTCTGTACCTCAAAAACAAATCAAGTTAGCCATGATTTACTTTCACCACTGAATTTGTTTCAAAAATCGAAATCGGGATTGTTCAATCAGATTTGTTCCATCTCTTTTAATTTTTGCTATATCCTGCAAGGTCTACGAAAAGGCGCCACCGTGTACAGAAAATTTAAACAAGACTATACTTATTATTATAGATTATATTTTTCTGGAAGAAAATTATATTTATTAAAATTAATCGACTATCCTATAAAACAATCCGTCTAAACCTTTTATTGCGACGAAAAGCGATTAATAAATCCCTTTTGAAGTTAAATGAAATATATATTTCCCCACGGTCCTGAGCGACGAGAGAAATTTCATCTATCTTCTTTAATAAATGCATTGTTGGAGTATTTTAGGATTGAGTTTTGAATTTTTTTTCTGTTATATTTTATTCTCGGACTGGTGCACTTTGATTTGAGATGTACAGTGTGGGCCAAATTAAACTTACACACCTTTTAACTAATAATAACTTTTTATCTGTTGCGCTTATCTTTTTCATTTTTGGGGGCTAATAGGTAGATATGTTTTCTTTAGGTTTGCCAATTTTGGTCAAATAGATTTAAACAGGACTGGATTTACAGGACTTTTTCCAAAATGATTCATTAAACTTCGTTGCAAAAAAATTACCTAGAATTAGACCAATATGTTTATTTTTAATTAATTTACTGTAGGGTTTGGTCAGCATCTAACTCAGTACTCATGGTAATCTCACATTTTTGATTTTCAAGGGACACTAAGAAAAAGTTCTTTTTAAAATCGAGAAAAATGCATGTTTTATGGGAAGCATTAAATTATCAGAAAAAATTATAATTCCTAAATCCTTAAATTGTTGACAGATTCGCTTTTAATGAATCATTTCCCATAGTTTGTCTATATGAAAAACGTATTAGCTTAATTGCCGCTAAATCAGATTTCTTTTGCAACGAGTTTAAATACAGTATTATGGAAAAAGTTTCCTAAGTCTAGTACTGTCTAAATCTATTTGATTAAAATTGGCAAACCTAGAGAAAACACATCTACCTATTAGCCCTTTAAAAATAAAAAGATAGGCGCACCAGATAGAAAGTTATTATTAGTTAAAAAGTGTCACCATAAGTTTTAAATAATTTAAATATTTTTACAAATATTAAAAGGATTAATAATACACCGGGTGTTTCCTAACAACTAAAAGCAACTTAAGGGGTGCTTTCTTATGTCTTTTTATGCAAAAAGTTTCTGTAAACATATATATGTCCGGATATTCTTCATTTCTCAGACACAGAGGGTGTTAGGTAAAAAAGTCGTTACTGACTCTAAAAAGTTTTAATATTTTTTTCTGATTAAGCAATAGACAATTCAACGTTTAAGTCTCTTGTATTTTCTTCTTATCTAGCTTCGTTTTCAAAATAAAAAAATATTAAAGCCACTTTAATTTGTTCTCAAAAGTACCCACGGACAACATAAAATAAAAAGCAAAAATAAAACCAATTTTTCCTTCAAATAAAGAAACGCATACGATTGTTTATTGAAAATAGTCATTTTCCTTATTTATTAAGGTCGAAAGAGTCTATATTTTAATTTTGGTTTCTATTTAATGCCGTTTATGGAGGCTTTTTTCATAAAAAGACATAAGAAATCAATATTTTAAGTTTTGTACCGTATTTAGGAAACACCCTGTATACAGGGTGTCCGGAAATTATGCGTCAGGATTTCTGTAGGAGATTCTGCTTAAAAATTTTTTGCAACAAACTTTTATATTTTTTTCGAGAACTCAAAATTAACGGAGAGAGAGTTGAAGAAACAAATTTTTTTCTTATTTTTTCCAAAAACTTTTTGTTAGTGTTCTGATTTTATCAAATTTTGCACACATATCACTAATTAGTGTTTGTATTTACCCTATCAATTTGACGTCAGTAGTCAATGCCAAAGCGCCTAACCTGTCCTTTACTTTAAAAAAATGACTTTGCTTTTTTTATTTTGCTCCTTTTATAAATTTAAATATAATAATTTTAAAATAATTCAAAAATAAAATATCTTTATCTTTAAAAGGTCCTCTTGTTGCATTAACTTAAAATGAACGGTTTCCGAGAAAAACGACTTTAAACATTTACGTACGTTATTATTATAAATTCTGATTTTTAAAATTAGCAAGCCTTAAAAACAAACGTTGCTTATGGGTAACTTAGTATTGATATGTGTGCATAACTTGGCAAAAATCAGTACACTAGAAAAAACGTTATTAAAAAAAAAAACAAATGTTTTCTTTAACACACTGTATCCCACCGTTAATTTTGATTTTTCGAAAAAATTGTATAGAAGTTTGTTACATTAATTTTTCGTGCAAAATCGCCCACATAAATCATGACGTGTAATTTTCGTCACCCTGTATATATTTACCGGTGCATTGAATAAATCTTTTTGAAAATAGCGAAATTAAGAAGATCGTATAACAGATTCAATTTTTACTACGCTTTGTAACTGTGTTTTAAAAGAAACACCCTGTAAAGCTTTAAAAAAGTACCACATGGAATTTATTTAATTTTGAATAGTTTATTGCAGTGTATGTTCAGCCTCAGGAGTTTGATAGTAAAATAGCATTTTTGCATAAAACAGTCTATACTATAACTATATTGTATCGCCATTAAAATAATAGTTTCAAGAGACTTAGGAAATAACGACATTTGATAAGTATATCTAATGTGTATATCTTATAGTTTTAAAAATATGGATATCCATATCTAAAAAATTGTAAAATATGTATGATTTCTACGTCATTAGAATCAGTGCTTAAGACTTATAATTGAGTTATCGACGTATCAAAAATTTAAAATAATTTTCAGGTTTAAATGGCCCTATATCCAAAACTTAAAGAGATAAATATCATATCAGTTCTACTGAACTGAGGTTAGGCCTTTGAACTTTCTGTAAAACCTCAATATTGATGTCATTGTCAAGGAATTGATATAAATTGGGATTTTACGGAAAGTTCAAAGGCCTGACCTCAATTTAGTAGAACCGAGTTTAAACCTGCTTTGTACAACTGGGCCTTAAAGGTTATATTTTCCTTTAGCTTACAGGGTGTTTCATTCAAAATAATATTTTACTATTAAACTTCTGAGAATGGCGATTTTATAAAATTATAAAACAAATTGTATATGCATATTGAATATGATATATGATATTTCAAAGGTATTGTAAATGGTGCTAAAATATTTAAGGTGTTCCTTTAAAAATGCTGTTTTAATCTTGAACCCGGAAACTCCATTCTCAATTTTCCTAATCTTTAATCTTAAAAAGCATTACTACTTTTCCCGTTTAAACGGGTGTATCCCATCTCGGCACACTTTATTAGGGTCGATTTTATGACACCTTGCCGGACCATTTATAATGACCCAACCCGGCACACAGAACTCACAGGTAATAAAGGAAATAGTGTGACATATAAAGTGTGTATTAGTCTTGGGTTTAATTAAAGAATTTAAAAAATAGGATTGGCTTACCAGAACTAACCATTTGTAAGTGTGTATTAGGCTTGGGTTTAATTAAGTATTTAAAAAAATATAATAACTGTTTTATTAGACATACCTAGATACAAAAAATTTCTGTGCCGAGTTGGGCTATGTAGAACAGAGTACCTGCGTCAAAGTGCAGACTTGGGCTATAATTATTCCATTTATGTACCTGCGTGGTGTGCCAAGTTGGGCATCGCCCGTTTAAACAATTATGTTTTTTGGTTGATGACAAAGTTACTATGGGTATTAGATACTAAATAATATATTTACAAGGGATACAAGAATAGGTTTACGGGTAAACATCTTCACCAGACAAAAAATAACCCCATTGAGAGTTTAATAAATATTCTAGTCCGTTTTAAACCATGGATGCGAGTATTCTAAATGTCTAAGAAAAGATACACGGTAACACTGTGTAGATGTATATATTTCTGTATGTTAAAATATCATTCAACTTGTGAATGACTAAGGCTCACGTAATTTTATCCACTTAATCTTATATCCACGTGCAAGTAAATTTATTACATTTCAAAGCCTTACTGTATGATCCGCCACTGGTCACTAATCATTGTAATGTAAATGAAGAGAAAGAATCATTGTCTGGGTAAAATGCTTTCTTCACGTCGAACTATACAATGAACACAACTATCTATTTTCAGTTGGCCTGATCTCAAAAGTCAAGAATTAGCATACAAAGGTGTCTACTGTCGATAGAGTTTTTTTAGTCGATATATTTAACTCGCTGGGTACTGTAATTATATATTTGTTCATTTATACAGGGTGTTCATTTAAAAGTTACCACTCAGTTATCAGCGAAAAAGAATCAGGAAATCGCCGAAACACGTCAAGATATTTATTAAGGAGGAACGTTTTTTACAAAAAAAAATGCCCATCAGGGCCCCCAGCCAAAAATTCTTAAATGGGACGGGGAAGCATTCTTGAATGAAACTTAATAAAAGTTAGCAACGATATTTAAAATGATGAATTATTTATTATTTAATAAATAAACCATCTGATACCGTAACAATTTTTCTTATTATTACCTCTTATTATTGGTGATATAATATACAGGGTGCTTCATTTTAAAAAGATATACACTTTTTATCCACCCTGTATATTATGACCAGTATCACCATTACAAAGATTTTTAAAAGAGCTTTAAGAAAATACCACATTAAGTACATCTAACTTTATAAGGTTTGGAAATACGTCTATTCCAATCAGGTATTTAGGTAATATATTATACATATATTTAAAGTACCGCCATTTTGTAGTAGGTGAAGATATTCACATTATATTTCAAGGTTATAAAGAACTCGAGCTTTAAAATGATGTATCACTCGACCCCCTTCCCATTTAAGAATTTTACCTTACCTACATACATACAGGGTCTCCAGTAACTCAACCGATAAACTTTACGGGGCGATTCTACAACAAAAAATAAGAAAAAACTTCATATAAACATATGCCCTAAACGTCTTAATTCTTGCCCCGTAAAGTTTGTGGGTTGAGTTACTGGACACCCTGTATGTATGTAGGTAATTTGATTGAAATTGATAAAAACTTTGATGTCTATTGGTGCCTAAACGGTGAGGTTTCTCGACTTTAATAAAGAGTACCTTCTTTTTTAGTTGTTGATTTTCTATAAAATGGCGCCCCCAGCTTTGCGATATCTGTCAAAATAAAAAAGTTATAATATAAATAAATTTTAAGTTTTAGGTAAAGTGCCCTCTAACGGTATTTTAAAAAGTACTTTTCTCTTAAAATTTTAGAATCTGCAAATCTCGATATGTGTGCCAAATATCAACTGGATTGGTTAAAAAATAAATGCAAAATGGCGAAAAAACCAAAATAAAAATTGAAATTTTGAAAAAATGTATATGAAGCTCTACTCTTATTTTGTCAAGTAGAATAACCCTCCCAAGTTTCGTGATCGAATTTCGAATCACCTTGTATATTAACTGTTTAATGGATGTACTCTCAACAATTTCTTCGTAAACCTAATTTTTGGGCGAAAATACAGTGTTGGGGACAGCCAGGGAACTGTATTTTTATAGGTTCTATTACTCCTTAAAAAAATGAAACAGTTATGGTTCTAAAAGTAATGGACCCGTAAAGTTTTAGGATTAAAGTTTTATTAGGAGTTAATGAGTGATATTTATTTAAATATTTTAATTACTTTTTGGAAAAATAGGCCGGGTCAAGCCTTGAGAATCACCCATATATGAACTTTTTTCATAAAAATGGCTTAGGAATAAGCCCTATAATTTTCTTACCGCAATTAGGAAACATCCTGTATATAAACTAACAATCAAATTCAAAATGTTTTAAATATATTATGTATATTTTTTAGCACGCTTTTGAAATGCGTTTCGATTTACTAAACAAAGCTGGGTATTAGTTCTGGCTTATAACCTTTATGGCACGAGCAGCTGCGTAAATCTTAAAATTTAAGTAGTGTAAATATTTGCTGTGTGATATGTTAGTTATTGCTATGAATATAAGTAGGAACGACACTACATAAAATGTGTACTGAATAACAAGAAGCCAAATATACAGGGTGTCCCAACTCTATTTATACACGACATAACTTCGCCCCTGTACAAGATACAAAAATAAACCTTAAGATATTTTTTTTTATTCGAATACACTTCTTTTATTAGCAGTACTTGATATTATGCAAGGTGTCTCAAAAAAACATAATTTCATTGTCAAATATGTTTTTTGTTTAATAGAACACCCTGTATATTTTAACAAATTCTAATTATCAAAATTGTATAACACACTACACGTCAATCATTGCTGGTTTTTGTGATATCAGCAGTATGCTGATTTACTTATTACCTATTAAAAGTAAAAAAGAAAATAATACTTAGCAAATGGCAAAAGATATATTACCATGTAATTAATTATCTTCCATTGTATAAGAACTACCAATAGGTATGTCAGCAATTTAGTTTATTTTAGACACCTATTTACTAAATTGCACAAAAAATCCAAAAACGTTAATCACGGCTTTTTTTTTTGGTGTTCAAATTTTTAATTACCGTTTTTTTCTTTTTCTGGTAGTCGAATATTTTTATTCCAGTATTCGAATACCGATTCTGGGTATTCATGTATTCGAATACTTTTTCTCTTCCAAGTATTCAAATATTCGGTATTCGAATACTTTGTTTTTCCGGTATTCGTATACCGATTTTCGGTATTCGACCCAACTCTACCTACTTTTTAGTTTTATTGTTTGCCTAATATCTGACTTTATTTTATCAAAATAATTTTATATTAAATCGATTATATTATTTTAATTTTAAAAATACGAACGCTTTTTTCCTTTAACTTGAACATTAAAAAATAATAATTATTTATGTAACAAGTGCATAAAGTGATATTTTTTTACGAATGTCATGAGTAAAAAAGACACTTTATGCATGTGTTACAATACTATATTTTTCCACGACCTTATGAAAATTTCCCAAAATACTATTTTATACATGTTTTATTAATCTAAACTAATTAATTTTAATTTTTGCAGCACAGCCATTATATTGCAACAAAAAATCATAGCCTTCTTATCTTTAAGAGACAATTATCCTCTTTATGACTATGCATTATTTTATTGAATTTTAGAAAATTGTATGTACTTACTTAAAGTAATTTACTTTTTGTAGAAATAATACTAAAGCAGTATAAATTCCTTTTTAATTTCTTAGTCATCCAAATTCATTATTACTATTAATTTTTAATAATTTCTATTTAATTTATTTGCAAACTGTCAAATTTTTAAAACTAGTAACACATGAACTAAAAGAAATAATGACGAAATCAAAGGTAACTTGACCGTTTGGTTCAGTTGATGTAGCGTTTACTGTTACATTGCATAAATTGATATTTAGGTTTATTGTAGTAGGCATTGAAACAAAACACTAATTTAAAGTGTAAAAAAGCTTCAAAGTGTTAATAAAGTTTCTTTTTCAACACTTTATATGTTGTACTAAAATGGAGTACTTTAATGTTAACCATTAAAAAAACAGCATTTTTTTTTAACGGTCGTGGAAAAAACTATTTTCAGTCTAAAGCTACTAATATCACCTAATCAGCACCGATAAATTCGGTAATTTCCATTTCGACAGTGTATGTGGGTGCATCTGTAATTATGGAAGACCTGTTCCGTGAATGGAGTTGTTGAAAATTAAAATAAACTGTTTACTTTAAAATTTGGTTTATATTAATATTAACCAAAACCATGTACATATATATAATATTGTTGAAAGGTAGACATGTTTTTCCCTAATTAAAATTTTAAGTATTATAGCAATTGTTTTTCTCGGAAATAAATTTTAAGTTTAATCGTTAACTTATTATTGCCTTCTCTGACCCTGCCACACTATTATTTACTAACTAGAACGTAATACAATCGTGTAATTTGTCTGTTCCCGACCACTCACAGAGTCAATTCAAGCCGCAGACAAGGACAGACAATCCCGCTCAATAATTTACCCATTCAAATCCTTACAGCACCCCATTTTCTATCCTTCTCTTAGCCGCTTCCGCCCTCCCTCTGACCCCTCACCATTACTGAAATATCGTCGACGCATGAAAGATGACCGACTTGTTAATGCAAACTGCTACAAAATGTCGGACAAGTTTGTTAATTATTGGTTTTGTTGTTGAGAGTGTACCCCGAATGTTGGCAGTGTTCCCTGGTGTGTGTAAATGACGGATCAATTGAATTGAAAATGCCTTTCATCGTTATTTTTTATTGTTATTTTTGAATAAAATTGAGTTAGGGGATTACGTTTCAAATGTGTTTGATCCTATGCCCACTTTTTCATGTGTGTCTGGTTGTTTCCGACACCCAATATTAAAATGAAAACATCTTTACTTTGGCACAGGATATTAAAATGAAATTGTGTTTCACTTTTCTCTTTTAATAAAATTAAAGAATCAAACTCGTTCCTCCGTAAAAATTACCACGACTCTCTCTATACTATAGCATTTTTCTATTATTAGTTTTTTTTTATATTTGAAGCCCATATCTGTTAAAATTATGTAAAACTTGTTATGCCAATATCACAAAGTTGTTTCTCCTTTATCTTTTTAAGAATAGCTTTGCGAGTATCAGGTTCCTTGGCTTTATACAAATCATTAGACAATATCCCTGATGGATAGTTGTCTAGCTTGGGGTAAATCAAAGGTTTTTGAACGAATTTGAATCCTTCTATTTGGTCTATCCAATTCTTCTATACTCATCTTATGATACTCGTTCCTCCGTAAAAATTACCACGACTTTCTCTATAGTATAGCACTTTTCTATTATTAGTTTTTTTATATTTGAAGCTCATATCTGTTAAAATTATGGACAAACTGGTTATGCCAATATCACAAAGTTGTTTCTCCTTTATCTTTTTAAGAATAGCTTTGCGAGTATCATGTTCCTTGGCTTTATACAAATCATTAGACAATTTCCCTGATGGATAGTTTTCTAGCTTGGGGTAAATCAAAGGTTTTTGAACGAAGTTGAATCCTTCTATTTGGTCTATCCAATTCCTCTATACTCATCTTATGAAACTCGTTCCTCCGTAAAAATTACCACGACTCTCTCTGTAGTATAGCACTTTTGTATTATTAGTTTTTTTTATATTTGAAGCCCATATCTGTTAAAATTATGGACAAACTGGTTATGCCAATATCACAAAGTTGTTTCTTTTTATCTTTTTAAGAATAGCTTTACGAGTATCATGTTCCTTGGCTTTATACAAATCATTAGACAATTTCCCTGATGGATAGTTTTCTAGCTTGGGGTAAATCAAAGGTTTTTGAACGAAGTTGAATCCTTCTATTTGGTCTATCCAATTCCTCTATACTCATCTTATGAAACTCGTTCCTCCGTAAAAATTACCACGACTCTCTCTGTAGTATAGCACTTTTGTATTATTAGTTTTTTTTATATTTGAAGCCCATATCTGTTAAAATTATGGACAAACTGGTTATGCCAATATCACAAAGTTGTTTCTTTTTATCTTTTTAAGAATAGCTTTACGAGTATCATGTTCCTTGGCTTTATACAAATCATAGACAATATCCCTGATGGACAGTTTTCTAGCTTGGGATAAATCAAAGATTTTTGAACGAAGTCGAATCCTTCTATTTGGTCTATCCAATTCCTCTATACTCATCTTATCAATTCTTTTTAAAGTTTTATCTGAAATACCACAAGCATCAGACGTTCGTTTTTGCACTGCTAAAACAGACACTACGAGTTAGTTATTTTTTTCTAAAGTAAAATAACGTTTCACTTGTAGCACCTTCTAGGCGATTTGTCAACTTGCTCAAAATTTTCCATCACTTTATAACTACTTTTATTTTAAACACAATAAAAAATAAATGTTAAGAATTTTGTTTAAACTTTTTTCTAAACGAATAGAAAAACAGCTAAATAAAAATAATTTAACAATATAAAATAATAAATATTTTAATTCGAATGGTGATTTAAATCTTCTCTTATAATATTCAGGGTGTTCCATAAGAAAAACATCAAGTTGATGTTTTTCTTATGGAACACCCTGTATATTTTTACCAAATAATAGCCTTTGTCACTAGGACAACAAATAAATATAACATCGTGTTATTATCTCTTGTAGTTTTTTAAATATTTGAATTTTAATAATTGTTTTTGAGCGTACCTCGTATAAACACCTTCTTTTACAATATTATTTAAAAATAATAATTAAACGTAATAATTAAGCTACTTTTTTATGATTTATACCAACCTTAATAAACTTTTTAAAGTATGAACACCGTAAAAAATGTGCGGTTTTTAAAAAGGCAAATTCTTGTAAATTGTCTTCTAACTTTTTAAATTGGTTATATGTGGATGACGCCATTAGGTTATCAGGTGTAATATCATTGTTTGTTTTTTTAAGCCTCCCAGTCTGTAGCAAATTTTTTAAAAGAGGTAATATTCTTTTTTATTTCTAGCGTTTTTGTTAACGTATTTCAAATTTAGTATATTTAAATTTTAAATTAAACATATGTATGTTTAAAAAACTGTATTTACTTTTGGTAGCCGTAAATAGGTATAATATGTGTTGTTTTTGATATCTTTCAAAAGAATATAAGGGAATATTAAACATTTCGAGGTATATGATACACATTCCTTTTTAATTATTTTTATTTCACATACCCGGTGTACAAGAACTAAACGATAATACGGAAAGAGCTGATGGAACAGCCCATAAACATTCAGAAAAAAATAAAATGACTCTAGTAAAAAATAATTGGTTTTCTAGATATTGCACTTGAAATTTGTAAAAATTGTCCTCTACAATCAAATTTTGTTGTTTCACCTGAATATATTATTATTTTAACATAATTAAAAATTTTCGCATCTGTTTAGAAACACCCTGTATATATCGCACACTTAGATAAAAACAGTTACAACTGAAAAAAAGTTCTTTTTTATATTTTTTAAAAAAAGCTGAAATAGTGATTCCCGCGAAGCTATATGAAATAATGTGTTAACTAATTTTTAATAAGTAAAGTGCGTTGTTTTATCATTTTAAAAATGTGTAAACAAATCATTGAAAATGGCGTCGCTAGAATCACTTTTTCGACATATGAATCTATTTTTTTTAAGTTGCTACTGTTTTGATCTAGGTGTTGCGATATCATCCTTCCGATTTAATCTCTTATCTACAAACAACAATTTTTTGTTTACAGACTTTAAACAAACATTAGAGCATTATATGTGTTTCCGCAAGTAAACGGCGTAAGTCACGCCACTGATCTAAGTTGGCGCCACATCACAATAGAGACATTTTGCACCTCTTAAAATAACAGACGTTTTTTGGCCTCCTTATGGTTATCGTTATTAAACATAGCGATTACAGCAGCAGTTTTAAATAGAGATTTTGCAGCCTCTTCGAATAAATTTATCTTGCGTCTGCGCTTTCGGCACATAACCTTATTTTTACCTGTGGTTCACCGATTTTAAAGTTTACGAAAAATCAGTACTTACCTTTATTCTCCATAAATTATATATTGATATTTAAATATATGCAAATAATTCTCTTGATATTGTTTTTCAAAGTAGATGTAACAATACAGTATAAGCAAAACACGAAAAGTAAGGTTAGGTTTGGTAGTAGAATAAAAAGCAAGTGTGCCAGATTGTAACATGTAAATAGATTACTGATTTAAAATATCCTTAAAAATGCAAGTCCGTTTTAATTTCTTTACACTATTTTATTTTTCTTACTGCTATGGATTTTTCGCTAATTAGAGCCTATGTATCAATGATATTTTAATTAATACGGCATTAAAATGTCAACCTTCTTAAATAATTGATAATAAAAATTCTACAATCCGACAACCACGCAGTTTAACAATAACGATAACGATAACGATAAGCTCTTCGGTATTCATCCGTAATTAAAGGAGTCCGGTATGGTTAATAACGATAACGGATCATGTTTGCGTTACTGCGCAGACTCAGAATAACGTTAACCACAACGGAATTGCAAAATAAGAGGTGCAAAATGTCTCTATTGCACTCACGCAAAATGCTGTCGAAATTTTACAGCTTTATTTATATTCCCGATATTACATAACTTTTATTATTTATTGTTGTGTTTATTCCGAAGTTTACTCGCTTTTATAGCCGTCATTGCTGCCAACCTTCGTTAATGTAATTCCTGCAATATTCGCGCCAAGTTTATTGGAAAATTTTATTTGCCTCGTGATTTCGTGCCAGAATAATTAAATTTTAATGGAATGTTAAATTTGTAAAATCAAGTTGTGTTGATAAAACAAAAGGGTTTATGTTCCGAGATCACAAAATAAGTTTTGTTTCAGGAAATACGACTCTAACAAATTAGTCTATTTAGTATTAGCAATCGGCGCATAACACAGTTGCGTAGATAATTTTATTTCCCAGGAAGGGGGTAATGAAATAGATAAAGTATGTTTAAACCTAGTTTTCTATGCCAAAATCAAAAATCGGGCGAAAAACATTTTGAAGGCCAAAAAAAAAAGAAAAGGTTTCTCACCTTCAAAAATACATATTTACTTACTTTATTTTCACTATAACATGTTTAAAAGGTCTTGACGTCCTCATTATCAAAAGACAAATATACAATGAAAGTTTAGCTAAATATAAAAAATTGTAAAAGAAAACATCTAAATTTACGCCTGAATTATCCATTGAGAACTTCTATGCCATCCTGTACTATGGAATTTTCGTGACATTTCTCCAAAATTCTAGATCATTATTTACTCTTCCACCATACTATAAAAGGGCGACGGGAAACCTCCGATGGATTAGTATAGATACGACTTTTGTGATGTAAACTTCGAGACATTGACAAGTTAAGATTTGTCGTTATTCTAACCATAGTTACGTACGATTGTTAATAAAAGGTATAAAAATGAAGACCTGTGTTTTTATACAAAGTGTTTCGGACCAATATTAACATTAAGAGGTGCATCATTGGAATTTGTGATTTTTAACAATTGTTGAATTTTTATACAAAATCTCGGAATCCGTCAATCTTGAACCTTCGACCAATTTATATTCTTGAAGGAAGTTAAATTCTCTACAAAAAAGCTCTCCTAGTAAATTTTCGTAGAACGAACCGTTTTCTTGTAATCGCGTCTTAAACATTAATTAATTATTTAAATTTTGTCACCTAGATTCTGGATTTTTGAACTACCATAAATATCAATATCTTAGTAAAACAAATTATTATTCTTAGGCAAAATTTTATGCTCTACAAAAGGTATTTTTAAAATTTTTCGATAAATTCATTCTTTTCATAATCATTTAATGTTGAAATAAATTTTCATTTTAATTTCAACATTGAATAACTTTAAAAAATCCTTAAAAGGCTTTTTATGTACAGCATAAAATTTCCCCTAAGAATAATTATTTGTTTTACTAAGATATTGGTATTTATGGCAGTCTAAAAAATCCAGAATCTAAGTGACAAAATTTAAATAATTAATTAATGTTTAAGGCGCGATTACAAGAAAACGGTTCGTTCTACGGAAATTTACTAAGAAGCTTTTTGTAGAGAATTTAATTTCCTTTAAGAATATAAATTGGTTAAGATTCAAGATTGACTGATACCGAGATTTCGTATAAAAAATGCAACAATTGTTGAAAAATCAATAATTCTAATGATGCACCTACCTCTTAATGTTAATATTAAGGATTGAAAATTTAGGAATAATTTTTTTGTCGTCATGAACTATATTCTTTTCAGTATTGCTAAAAAATAAGTTTGTTTTTTGGCCTAGTTTAGTATACATATATTTATAATTTAAAATAAAGAAACTATACCTGAACAAGTAAATTTTGACACAAAAAAATGTCCCCCTAAACATAAAAATCGACGTGGCTCAGATTTCCTTTTGTTTATGTATGCAATTAATGGAATTATATATAATATTTTTTCCCTTAAAATAATGTTATTTAGTGTAATCTAATAAAATCGTTCGCCTAAATCTTTTTCTTTTACCGATGATCTAAATTTGAAAAAATATATTTAGTTTAAAAAAGTGTTCTTTTACTGATTCCCATAATCATAAATAAAACGGAAATGCGTGTCAGTCGACAGTTACTGTCTTTACACTCTACTTGTTTTGAACTAAATAGAACGTATGACTTTTCCTATTCGTAGAAATGTCGTACTGCTAGACGGTAAGACAGTATAAAATTACAGAAGAAATTTTTGTTATGCAAAATAACATATTATTTATAGTTGTCTATTTGCAATAGTCGCTACAAGTGTCTGCAGGTTTTCTATGAATAATTTATTGTGTTGTACTAAAACAAGCTATAAAATAGGTATATAGGTATAGGTATACAGGGAGTCCGCTAATTATTGGTACTCGAAAAACCATAGATGCCTTATTACAAAATATTAGGATTTAACCAAACATACCTATAAGTAAGTAGGTATTTCGTTACCTTGGGAAAAGAAGAAGAATCACAGAATAGTGGCGCTAGTTACCACCGGTGCTAGCTACCGTTGGCGCTAGCAACATCTGGCTTTAGCAACATTGGCGCTTAGGACTCCGCTTCTTGAGCAGTGAAGTTAGCTTCATACACTTACGTCATTGCGTTAAACTTTTAGGTGGTCAATATAACAAGGCAAATAAAAAAAAGATTAAACTAACCATAACCGCCCCAATGTGACAGTTTTGCATGACCGTCTATAGCGCTTCGAACCAATTAAATTACACATGATTTTGCTTTTTTACTGAAGTCTGCAAAACACACTGTACGCCTAATATGTTATCAAATATCTCACAGACATTTGTCTGACAAGACCCACGGCAATTGCATAAACCTAAGCAAATGGCTTTTAAATAAAAAATATTTTTATGAAGTTATTTGCCCAGGCAGAGGGCATCTGCCTTGGCAGAAGCCATTTGCCTGCGACATATATATTATATTTTTAGTTAAATTCTTTCCCAATCTCATTATTATGAAATAATTGGCATATTAAACGTAACACATTTAACAATCGACAATTAAATTTCTAGATAAATGCTGACTTTTCCGCAATTATTTTGCAAATTATGAAAGGTTAAGATAACGACAAACATAATATACTGATAACATTGTTTACAAGCATGCTTTTATATTTATAGCTTTACTAAAATCAGTAAAAATAAAACAGTACATTTATTATTTTATTTTAAAAACCAAAAAATATTTTTACCGACATAATTTATCTGGTAAAAAAATTATTTATATGACGATAACATTAGTTAACAAAAAAACGACTGATTTTGATTGAAACCTCAATAACCAAAAGTTTTCACCACGTACATGTTTCGAGATTGAGTAGGTATATGTATCAGTTATTTTTATTAACAACATACTTTATTTTGAGCCATAGAGATTAAGACTTTGTGGTTGAAGTGTTATACTTAAAGTCTACGAGTCCAGCCATTTTGCATATGCGAAAGAAATGAACAAATTCGTGCAGTGTGCACGTGTACGCTGAAATAGACAGGGGTGCACTAAGGAATTCCATTAGTTTAGAGCTAATATCATTTTAATTTAATCGGATCTACAATGCTGGCCCTGAATGGAAATTCTTTCAGTTTGTACAATAATGTTTTATTACCTTTCAACCAATAGAGGTACAAAAATCGAAAAACCACGCGTAGATCACTGTTTACACATTTGGAATATGAAACTTGGATAGAGTATCGACAGCCCTAAGTGGCATTGCCAGATTGTGAGCAATTTTTCTTACTAAGGAGAAACGTGGCAACTTCTAAAATTTGACATTCTGACAAATCTTACAATGATTGATATTTAAGTAAGAAAATTATATTCCTTTCTTTTCATTAAGTTGTCCATGTTCTAATCGTTTGTTAATACAAAATTATGCATTATTCAGAACTGCTGTTTTTTTAATGATTTAAATTTAAATAAATCTATCTATCTATCTGTTTGTTTTATGGCTCTGATACTAAGTCAATTCGCCAGTTCTCCCGTTCCGGTCATATAAGCTATTGCTTATAAGCTTTCCCGGCTTTGTCCGTGGAAAATCTGGATAATCGAGCTCGAAACTCTCAGACTTTCCCAGCATATGAATAAGAAACACTTCTAACAATCAACAGCAGCAATGAACTTCTAAACATGCATAAATTGTGTCTCAGCCAAGGGCTGCTACTGGTATCGCGCATAACCTTCACTTTCACCATTGACGCTTTTCCGCAGGGCATGCGCACTTCCTCGACCATACGAAGACACCATGTTTTCAACACCAAATCGTAAAAACCTCAGGCTTTAGGAATCTTTACTCACAGCGCTAAGCCCCAGAAGAAAAAAGCCCCAATTTAGCGTGAATCTTTTCTCGATCCCCAAGGGTACAGCAACGCTCGTACGACGCCTTCAGCCGCCTTTTGTTATGTCGTTGTCATTTAACTAATAGTTCCTATTTTTAATTTGTTATGGACGTAGGTATTTTATTTTTGTGGGTCAGGTGTTTCCGTTCCGTCCCAACTTTTACCTATTAGGGGTAGCATTGCCGTACTAGTACTAGTACTGGTTTTTAGTGGATGGTCACTAATTAAATGAGTAAGGAGAGTAATATATATATATATATATATATATATATATATATATATATATATATATATATATATATATATATATATATATATATATATATATATATATAAAATTAAAGTGACTTTAAAAAAGATAAATAAAACCTACTAAAAATTTAAAAATAATGATTTTTTTTAGAAAATTGAAGTTGGGTAATAACATACAGTAAATATTGAAGTATAAAAATATTTTGTGTATTTAGATATTAGCATTCAGTAGTTAAGCGGAATGTTATTACCGGATTTCATTTTTCTATTTTTTATATCATTCAGAAAGTTTTATTATTTTTTTTTAAGTCGGTTAAATTTCTTTTTTAATATTTATAGATAGTAAATAAAAAAAAATGGTGGAGAAAAACTAGTCTAATACTACCTATAAAATTGTAATAATATACACCTTATAATCAAATTACACACAAGACCTTGAAATAGTTTATTATGAATGAAGAAATTTAATTCATATGCATGCAGAAGGCCTCATTACTCTAATTAAGCTATATCAGTTACTTTTAATTATACATTTACATTACTTAGAATAATGAATAAAGTAAATTTCTTTATTTAACTGGAAATAAGTTAAATATTTTCTGGGTTTTCAACAGAGAATTAATTAATAATAATTAAAATGTGCGTTTTTGTTTTATAAAGCAATAACAGTAGTAGTAGAAACGTAAGGTTTAATAAAAACAGAAATAATTAATCTTTTACATGCTTTTTAAATACAAGGTGTTCGCTTCGCTAATTAATAGTACAGCATTTTTATTTATATTTTGCCACCTACTTTTAACTATAAGCAAGAGGGATAGCAAAAACGACCTGTATAAAATTTTTTATACTTTTTCATCTATTATTTTTTGAGTTCAAAAAAGAAACAAATGAACATTAAAAACTCAAGAAAAATGAAGAGGTAAACTTCATTTAAATGGGACACACTGTATATATCACCATTAAAAAGGTTTTTTAAAAAGCTTTCCAAAAATATCATATTTGCCATTTCTATCTTTAATAGTTTTGAAAATATTGCAATTTAAATCTCAGTCTAATTTCCATTACATCTATACAGTCTCACCTTGTTGCCGGTTGGTATAGTTAAAACCATATTTATTTTATTCTGAAAGCGATGCCGCCAAGTACACAAAAAATAAAAAAGTAAACAAACCTTTTTGAAAGCACATAGCCTCTGACAGAGCCCGATTACTTATTTTTAGATAAATAAATAAAAATATTGCGAAAACACGTATCACGTACTTAAAAAACATCCTCTTATTTCGTCTCTGGCGTGCCATGAAACCTGTAACGCGTGGGGTAGTCGTCGAGTTAAATATTTTTTGCTGCAATAAATCATTGTTCACAAAAGGGTTTATTTGCTTGATCATTTTTGTGTACTTGGCGGTTTCGCTTTCAGAATGAAATAAATATGGGTCTAAGTATAGGTACATACCAAGGTGGCCCAACTTTCATTGACAGTTAATAAATGTGACGTCAAGGATATCCTTTTTAAAAATTGTCGTTATTTCTTTAGTGCTTTGTAAATATCGTGTTAATCGTGTTCATATGTATGAGTAAATAGTACATTAAAAAGAATTTATGAATTGTAGAAACTGGTATAAACTATATTTTAAATTTTAAATTTGTTAAAAAGGACTCCAATGTCGTCACATCTTTCAGCTGTTTACTGTCATAGCAAAGTTGGGCCACCTTGGGCGCATTCAAATTCGACAAAATTGGGGTAAAATTTACCCCAACCTTGACCTTGGCAAACAAATTTGTTCCTTATGTTTAGTTTTGATAAGGTCTTGCTTGTTGCGCATGTCTTCATGTGCGCATGTCGGGCCTTTACCGGGCGTCGATTCTGAATAAGCACCTTGTCTCTATTCATCTTGGGTACATACTATATATGAGCAAGCAGTTTTGGTGTATTGGCCAGTAATAAAATAACAAACAAGCACTATTAGTCACGCATGTTTACATGTCGGTATTTAGTTACATTTTCTCTTTTTCTCACATTGCCTACATATGTGTTGTGTTAATTATATCTACTATTTTTCAGAATTAGGTTGTCATATTTTAAAAACTTTTAAAGATAGATATATCAGAAGCAGTGCCGTATTATCTATTAGGCTGACTAGGCTACAGCCTAGGGCGCCATGAAATAAATAGACGCCAGACAGGGGAGTAATAGGCGCCAGAAAGGGAAATTTCTAAAAAACGTTTTGGCCGGGTGGGGATATAAATAAAATAGACGCGAAAAGGAGAGAATGAAGTGAAATGGAGGTAAGGACCTTCTTTTTTGGTATATTTGTAATTTTTTTGTTTTTTTTTAATATCTTTTTAATGGTAACATAATACACAGGGTGTTTTATTAAATAAAAGTTTAACCTTCCATTTTTTGAGTTCCTGATGTTCATTTGTTAATTTTTTTACAATCAAAAGATAATAGATAAAAAAGTATAAAACTTTTGTACAGGACAGTTTTTTTCATCCTTGCTTATAGTTAAAAGTGGGTGGCAAAATAAAAATAAAAACCCTGTAGATAGAATACTGTTTTTTATGCTAAAATCTTAAGATTTAAACAAACATACCTATATCCAAAAGTCGATAAAGGGTAACAAAAAAACTTGCGGCTACTCGCTGTTTTTAAATAAACAGAACATATACTTTAAACGCTCCTAACAATATTTAAAATTAGGACTTAATTCTTTTATACTTACCTACAAACAACCACTCTAGCAACCAACTACCTAATTGTTCGCTAATTTTGTATGCGTAAATGATCACTAAGATTTGTACAAAAAAAAAGGAATATTTTACAGAAAAATTTGCTATTATGCCTTTAAAAAATATATTTTTTTGTGATTATTTATAAGGAAAAAACTTACCCTTTCCCATTTAAAAGTATAGGCGACATCCATCAGACTAAAATCGCTGGGCAAAACTTCTCCTTTATGAATGATATCCACCTGCAAAGATAAAATAATTTTTTAATTTTATTTGGAGAAAAAGACGCTGTTTGCTTTAACAGTACAATTAAAATTGATATTAATTTTCATTAGATAAATCTATAAATTAAAAAGCCCGCCATAAATCTAAAAACACCAATCAGAGCTAATGACGTCGCGAGCATATAAAGTGCATTCATTATCAGAAATTTAAGATTGTTGATTAAGGTTCCCTAAGAGCAAACACCTACTAGAGGTAGCGTTGCCGCTTGCCATGCTAACAGCTTTTGTAATGCCTTGTTCAGAAACGGCTAGTAATTTAGTCAAGAAACGAGTAATTAAGTATTCTCGTGCGTGTGGACAGCTACTACATTAAACTACTTTCCTGATTTTTAATGTCCGCACGTACGAGAATACTTAATTTCTCGCTACTGGACTAAATTACTAGTGGTGTCTGAACAAGGCATAAGAGAGAAACACTATTTATTGGTGATGTCACTTTTATATAAACAGCAACGCCATAATAAAATGTACATTTTGGCGGGTTTTTAGAACTTTAAATTAAATTCATATTTTTTTCTAACAAATCATCATGAACATCATAGAACAGTTTTTGTAAAAACTGTCGTTATGTTTATTGAAATAATATTGCGGTAGCTGTTTTGTAACTTGTCAAAAAATAATAAAAATAGTTATTTATTAGATAAGTGAGTTATATTACATATAAGTCACGCAAGAAAAGTTTAACTCTCGAGCCCGAACGGCGAGAGAGGTAATTTTCTTAAGTGACTTATATGTAATAACTCACGTGTCTAATACAAAATTTTATCCAACACTTTCGTATAAATCGTTTTTAATATCGAAAATAATTTGAAAACGTCATACATTATTTGTTACTTATCATTGTCAACACCAGCAACAAAATTTTGTATTTTTGGAAAGCAAGCTTGTTTGGTTGTAATGCATTTTGTTGGTAACTACGGGTTTGTTTAGTAAACAACTTTGTAGACAAACATAAAAATGCTTTGCGAAATGGAAAATTGTGAAGTTCCTGCGGAAATTTTGGAAGAAGCTGCGGTAGCGACATGCAGTTTAATTCCAGAGAAGTCAAAACTAACGTACAATAAAGAATTTGAAGATTTTGAAGCATGGAGGAAAAGGCGAGGAGTTGGTACTATAAATGAAGATGTTAATAGGGCTTACTTTCTGTTTTTATCGAAAAAGTTGCTCCCTCATCAATGTGGACCAAGTATTCAATGATAAAAACGACCTTAAAAGTATATAAGAACGTGGATATAGGGAGGTATGGAAAAGTTGTCGCTTATTTGAAGAGCAATTCAAGAAATTTCAAACCGAAAAAGGCAAAAATTCTGGAGAGGCAATATATCGAAAAATTTTTGGCTGAGGCACCTGACGACGAGCACTTAATGTCAAAGGTATGAATTTACTTTAGTTTCTGGTATTAAATATTTATCTGTTCGGATTTTTATAGGTTGCATTGATATTGGGAATCGCTGGTGCATGCCGTTGTGACGAACTAACTCGCTTAAGTATTGAAGATATAGTAGATAAAGGCCAGTACATATATGTTTCTATACCTGATACCAAGACGAACAAATCGAGAAGCTTTACAATTTTAAAAGAAGGATTTTTGGTAAATGTGCTTGAATTATTTAGAAAATATGTGTCCCTAAGGCCAGAGAACACGCCTCTCAAAAGATTTTTTGTCAACTTTCAAAAGGCAAATGCACTAGGCAATGCGTGGGAATAAATAAAATTTCGAAAATTCCGAGAGTAGTTGCTCATTATTTGCAACTACCAGATGAAATCTTATATAGTGGTCATAGCATGCGGCGTTCTTCAGCGACACTTCTAGTCAACGCTGGGGCCGATATCACCAACCTTAAACGCCATGGCGGGTGGAAGTCTTCTACCGTGGCAGAAGGATATTTTGAAGATTGAATCTCTAACAAGTTTGAGATTGCAAGACGAATACAGGGTGAAGAGCGCACCAAGGCAAGTACTAGTGCTGAAAGACTTCCTGAAGAACACTCCGCACAATGTAACGTTGTCCAAGATAAATCTAATATAACAATTACTGTTAATATAAACACGAATAAATTGTAGTATAATATATTAGTTGTTTTATGTTATTTTTTTAATTGTGAAATGTTGGAAGTAATAAAGAATTAGTATAAGTCACTAGTGAGCTAAAGTCTATAATTCACTAGTGAGCTAAAGGGTACTTTAGCTCACTAGTGACTTATAGTACACTTTATATCCTCAAAATCTGATCAATTATGTAGATATTATATGTAAGTATTGGATAAAATTGATTTAAATTTTTAATTGCCTAAACTAAAAAATATAAAAGCGACATCTTAAACCTAGAACTTCTAAAACAGAATTTAAATAAAAGGCTCTTGGGTAGCAAAAAAAAAATTTGGAATAATGCCAAAATTAAAAGCCCCCGAAATAATTTAAAACGCCGCATAGTCCGATGACGTAGTTGGAGTGTGCCTACGACACAAAAGATACAAGCTACGACATCCCTTTTCTATTACTTGTTCCTTTGTTGGTATATTTATTTAACGTGACGCGTATCACATAAGCACTGGCAACATTGTGAATTTGATCGAACTCGCAAATTGTGGAATACATTTAAATATTATTTACAAAAAAACTATATAATTTTGTTAAAATTTTAATTTGCCCTGGTTGGTGACGTATTTAACTATTGATGAAAATAGTTTCTTACCATTGTAAAATTTTGGCTTAGAGTCTATTATATGTTGCAAAATCACTTACCCTATGGTCTCCAGTTAGTCCATATTTCATTCTTACAAACTTCTGCAAATGCTTCATATTAACTCCAGCTGGGCACTGCAAGTATCTTTTATCACAAACACTTTTAACCTTATCATTATTTTTATCAGTACTAATTTGTCCGTTATGTTTATTGTTAACTTGGTCACTTTCACTTTTTTCTTTTGAGTCACTCAATTGTTCAACACTTTTTTCTGAGGTAGTAATGGTATCCGATTTTACGTCAGTAATGTCCGTTTGCTCAGATATTATTTTACCATCTGTCACTTTCTTGTCATTTTCGATGTCTGTAGTGTCGAGATGCGGTTGGTAGTATTCTAGCGATAATGATATTGAGTCCTCGGGGCTGAAGTACAGGGTTTTGTCTCCTACGCATTGCGAGATCTGTAAAAAAATAATTCTATGTTAGAAGTTCTAATCAGGGTGTTACAGCATATGATGCTCATTTTTAGGGGTGTTATCCTTAGGTGTTTTTAAGAAGAAGAGTTCAAATAAAGCTATGTCCTAAATCCCTTAACTTTTGAGCTACAAGGGGTTAAACACACAAAACACAGTTCTTTGCAACATTCGTATACATTTTTGTCCTATTTTTAAAAATAAAAATAATCTTGGTCATTTTTCACAATTTAAGTTATAACTTGCCCTGTTCATTACAAATCGGAGTAAAATTTTAAATTTCTTAGATTGGAACTATGCGACCAGTTTTCTGAAAATGTCGTTTCAAAATTTGAAAATTTTTGATCCATTTATCCTCTTGTAACAACTGTTTTGGGACATACTGTATGTCATCTTTTTACCAATATCTAATAGTACCACCAGTACAACCATTTTTTTCAATTCCACACATTTTCCATAAAAAATACAATGATTCTATTTCGAATATTGTCGCGACTACGGCGGTGGAGGATTTACATATTTGCCGCCCGTACACTATTAATTTTGCCCCCCAATAAATACTTTTAAGCAAAAGGTAGAAGTAAAAGCAATTGCTTCATTTAATATGAATAATCATTACCTTATACTTGCAAGCAAATAATTCATAAAAACGAGTAAATGCTCATAGTTTAAGTGTTGAAATTCGCAGACATACCGGGTGTTTCTCACAGGTTTCCCCTATAACTTGTTAACCTTTTAAGATAGAAAAGTAAAATTTGGTATGTCGTTATTTGATATAATTTCCATTTAACCGGAAATTACTGCTACTTTAAAATTTTATATGGCACCACAGGTATATTTTATCTTTTTTAATACAATATGACATTCTGAATACAATGACACCTCACATGTCACTCTTTAACACTTCTGCTGTCAAAAATGTATTTTTTAAAATGTCACTTCAGAGTGCCATGATAAATCTACAACGGTTTATTTTAAATCAAGTGGGCATGGACAAATTAAATTAATCGTCTTTAGTTTTTTAGGAGTTCTTATTTATTTTTGCTTGTAAATGCATTTGGTTAAACTTTTAAGCAAGAGCATTTTATTACAATTTTATTCATATATACTCCATAAGGTATTTACTTCAAACTTTTTAAGTATAATCATTTGCTTCTGTATATTCATATGGCTCATTGTCTTTAACCTGTCGCGTGCTTCATTATGTTTTATGTAAAATAAATCCTAATACGCATTAACGTCTCAATAAACTGTTAAATCATTCAACATGGTAAGTGAGCAAAATTGATTAAAACGCGATTAAAGATAAACCGTTTTGGATGCACATAATACAACAAGAAAATAATTAGACAATTAACAGACATAATGAAGATACCGGAAAAACACATGATTATATAAGTTGTAATTTACGCAATTGTGTATTATGAAGAAGTATTATGATGGTGATGGTATAATATGCTTAGTATTGATAAACAGTTTTTAATATATCTCTCTGTTCAGTTCCCGTAGCTCACATATCAATTTAACGACAAAGGGGTAAAGCGTTAAGGGAGAAAGACTTTATTGACAGCTTTAAGCCTTTGGCTTTTTCATACACTTCGTTAGAGACTTCTGCTGTACCGACTTTTTTAATACGCTTTTATTAGCTTGGGTTGTAACTATCTATCTATCTATCTATCTATCTATCTATCTATCTATGTAACGGAATCTTTGAGCCAAATTTTTACCAACTTCCAGCGATTCAATTTATTTGAAACTTTGCACACGTATCAAGGACCGATGACAATGGAATAATTTAAAAACAGTATCCCGTTATCCTGATTAGGACCGCCAGGATAAATAAATTCCTTTACAGATCCTCTGTGTCTCTTGACAAAATGGCGAAGGAATTTTTTAGTGAATAAACTGGAGCATTTAACTAATTGATATATCGAACTAAAAAATGAAAAATAAATAATAGTTTAAAAAAACTAAAAAACACGCTTTTATATGCAACCGAACTAAAAATTAGAAAATAATTTTTCATTACAAAGAGTTTGTCACTTCAGAATAAAAGCGTGGGGTGCTTAATATATTAAATGTTATAATTATTCTATTTGCAAATATCTATGAGGGAAAAGTTATGAAAAAATAGTAAAATGCACCCCACGCTTTTTACTCTGAAGTGACAAACTCTTTGTAATGAAAAATTATTTTCTAATTTTTAGTTCGGTTGCATATAAAAGCGTGTTTTTTAGTTTTTCTAAACTATTATTTATTTAATGTTTTATTTCCTTTTTTTCTTAAAAAACAACATTTATAATATGCATATTTTAAGCAGATTGCAACCATCAAACAAGCTAAATGTATTGTGGGTTGCTTATTGTACATGTTTCTTTATTATAAAGATTATTTTAATTCGGTACCCCACGTTGTTTGGCTAAATACCTACCAAATTTTGGATAACAAAATACTGATGTCACGTCAACTTTGGAGACTACATTTAAAAACACAAGCTTACGTGTAATTTGATTGGTTTGAAGCGCTACAGAAGGTCATGCAAAACTGTCACATTATGGGGGAGGGTATGGTTAGTTCTGGTTAGTTAAATCTTTTTTTTATTCCCCAATAAAGCAAATTAAAAAAAAATTTAACTAACCAGAACTAACAATGACCCCTCAATGTGAAAGTTTTGCATGACCGTCTGTAGCACTTCAAACCAATTACAAGTGCTTGTGCTTTTAGTGTAGTCGTAGAGACTATACTAAAAACAAAAGCTCACGTGTAATTTGATTGGTTTGAAACGCTACAGATAGTCATGCAAATCTGTCACATAGTCACTTTATGCACTTGTTACATAAATTCCTATTTTTATACTTTTTTAGATACTCGTATTAGCGTCTTACTTTTCAAGAAAAAATTCTTGCTACCCGTCATTTGTGAAGGTAGAGAGTGACTTAAATTATAGAAGCACATAAGAAATATATTTTATAGCGATTTTAACACATTTTTTTGTTATCGTCACTTAATGGGGATAATAGGGAATCCGTTTTAAAACCCTCTTAATTTATTTAAAATCTGTTTGAAATAAAAACATTAACATTAAAAAGCAATTCTGACCCGACCCTTAAATGGTTATGGGCTTCGCATAATGGGATTATTTTTATGACCTATTGATTAAGATAAGTGTGTTTAAGTAGTCTTAAGACTGATTTTTGGGTGGTAAACAAATTAATCCTCGTTGGGTAATGTATAATGTGATTTATTGCACCCTTCTGGATATTGCTCAAAGTGCAGATGGTAGATAATTTGGGTCCTACTACTTTACCCAAACCGGACACGTGCTTTAAGTAATTGTGTAAATTGTTATTATAGTCGTTGGCATCAAATAAGAGAAATCATAAAAGTTTTCAAGTCCTCGTTGACTTCAAAATCTTATTACCCCACTTGTCGGCGCCTTTTTGCGCTAATAGTAGGACAAAGCGGAGCGGTATGATAAAGGTTTTTTTAATTAAAAACGAGCGGCGATTATTGTATTATGGTTTTATGGAGACTCTTATTTAATTCCAACGACTATAAATAATTCATACTTGATTTAGTAACGTATAGTAAGAACATTTTAAAAGCGCTTTGAAAATAATACAAAAAAACATAAAAAGCCGCCTGCAATCGGACTATTTTATACAAAGGCGCCGCTACCCTTTACAGCCACGCGCCAATACACTATGAGATAGAAATCCATTATTTTGGCCAAAAAGCAACTTTAAAATTTTAATGGCTTATGCTGTGTATTTCAAAGTAGATACTCCAAACTACATGTACGCAAAATTATAAAAGGATATGACGACTTCTATTGGGGTAATAAGAAACTTGAAAATGTATTTTAAGTAAACATAAATATACAACATTTAATCTCCTTAGTTTATTATTACCCTTGATTACTAAAAAAGTAAAAGAGTTTAAATAATAAGAGCTATTGTTGTGTTTCCGATGCAGTCTCGCGAAGTCTCGCTACTTTTGTCAAAGATTTTTTACCTTTTTCTTTATCAGTTTTTGTACTTACAATTGCCTTCCTACTTTTTGCTACTTCTGAGTGTAAGGACAGATACAAGATTTTTATAATTTACAAGGTTTTCCATTTTAAAATTTAATATGTTTTGTCCTACATTGTATATCCTAAAAGATAAAAGCATTCTGATGAAAGATATGGATTCTACAGAATCTACCCAACAAAACAGTGTTATTATTTATTTTATACGTTAAAAAATAAAAAAGTTGGGAAGATGTATCTCTATTACGCTTCTAAGAATAATTTAAAATTATTTTTCAGATTTGAATGGTCATATTTCCGAAACTTCAAATGTAGTATTTTTCTAAAGCATTTTTAAAGATTTTTTTGGTGGTGATATAATACTCAGGGTATTTCATTTAAAAAATCATACCTATTGTCGTACCCTGTATATCATATGAGATAATAATCATCGGATTACTGATTAGAATACTACCGAATTAACCAAACAAGCTGACATTTTAGTTTATTTTGTACAATAAAAAATAATAATGTTAAGTGGGGTGTAAACATATAATTAGCTTTAGGTTTACAAAAAGCATTTGTAATAATTTATAATATTTTTCCAGTAAAAAGCACCTCATTTTAAGTTAGATTGGTAAGTTTCAGAATTTTGTCCAAAAAATTAATTTCTCTCCCATAGTGCGATGACCACCTGCATCAACCGGCATATCATAAAAGAAATATAGCAAAGGCGGCCGCGAAGACAAGCATGCCGATTTATTTGCTTTAAACTTTTTTGTGATTTTTTTCTTATCAAAGAGCACCGAATTTACATTTTTAAACTGTTCCTTCTATAAATGTAAACATTAGGTAAAGATTTACGGATTGCTTAATATTCATTACAAATTTTGAAACATAAATGTGTCCCCCTAAAAATAAAAATTTACGTCTTTTAGGATTTTTTCATAAGTGTATAAATAACAGAATTATTTCGGGTGGCTCTTTTTAATTGGAACGCACTGTATAAAGATGTAAATGGTTTTAACAAAGCACACAAATATAATTGAACATGTTAAGGCCAATATTCACAATATATGGTAACAAATAGGTTAAAAGCAGACCAATGGTTATTTTAAAGACTGTCTCACAATCCGCAGTTGACTTAAGAAGTTTTTAATCAGTAGTTATGTTAACTTTAATTGATTTGTCGGTTTTTGCTTTGGTTAACCTATAAAAAATGTTATTAATTTGTGTTTAAAGTAATAATAATGGGGTTAAATAATATAAATGTTAGTTGTGATAAAGATGTAAAAGTCGATTATTGTGTGTGAAGAATATGATTAAGTAGTATGAGTTCTTTGTAGGCTTAAACTGTAATACCATACAATAATTATTACAATATACTAATTAAAAAGTGTTTTGCTATCATAGCTTTTAGCTTTTGTACTATTTTAAATGTATGGCCTAAATAAATAATGGGTACTTATGTTTAAACTAAGTGGGTACTTGAACATAGTTAATTATTATAATATTTGCAACTACACCGTGAACATAACCTTAAATTACACTTAAAGGCCTTTCTTTCTCACCCCAAAACTGCACCGGTTACAAGCATACTAGGACGGTTTTTTACAAACCTATAAAAACTAAATACTTACCTATAGTAACCTAACCAATGTCAATAAATTGTATAAACGGTTTTACTGCACCAAAAGCTAAAAACTAATTCGGTAAGTCCTAGCCACCAGATCGCACCAATTTTCTCATCAATCTGGGGTAGGTACCAATATATACCACAGATTGATTAGACAATTGGTGCGATCTGGTAGCTAGGACTTACCGAATTATTTTTTAGCTTTTAGTACAATAAAAGTGTTTAACATAAAAAACATATTTTACATAATTTATTTTCAAGTTTTTAGTTTTGTTGTTAGTTTATACTTCTTATTTTGTAGAGTTTTTAATGCCTTACTATAACTAACCAGAACTAACCAACAATTTTACATTGAGGTATAGATGGGCCCATATTTAATTCATTCTGAAAGCGATGTTGCCAAGTACACAAAAAATTATAAAGTAAACAAACCTTTTCGAAGGCACATAGCGCTGACAGAGCCTGATTTCTTATTTTTTAGATAAATAAAAAAAACACTGCTAAAACACGTGTTACGTACTTAAAAAACATCCTCTTATTTCGCCTCTGTCTTGCCATAAAACCGGTGGCACGTGGCGTGGAACTAGAAACTCGTCGGGTTGAATATTTTTTGCTGCAATAAATCGTTGTTCACAAAAGGGTTTATTTACTTTATCATTTTTGTGTACTTTGCGGTACAACTTTCAGAATGAATTAAATGTGGACCCGTCTATATACCTAGCTATTCTCTCCCTAATTAAAAGTGTGTGGAAACGGGCATAAGAAACCTAAAACAAAAACCTACCTTTTCCTCCGTTTCATGCATCATATCCCTCTCTCTATCAATAACACTGTCGTCACTGCAAGAACTCCCTGCTCTTACCCCGTACTCCGATAGAAATCTTCCCTTCTTTGAATTTCCTTGACGAACAATGAAGGGACCAATTTGTAGACAAGCGCTTGGATTTGTGTATCCGCCCTAAGAAAAATTGTTAAATTAAATGGGGTTAAAAGAATGTTTATAAATTAGGGTGATATAAGGGTAATTTCGTTTTGAGTGTTTGCTAAGGTGTTATGTATTAAAGAAATCAAGTTGATGTTAGTTGTAAAGCGATTTAGGTAGACATAAATTCTAGAGTAATGAAATAACATTGTTGCGACTATTTTGCATAGGTACTTTGAGTTGTAATAATGATTGTTTCTTCGTAAATTGTTTTCATTGACAGTTGTTGGTTATTTTAGTTTTTCGCATAACTTGTGAATGTTGTCGCACCAGGCGATACTCGAGTTCGACAATACCACGAGTGTGAAAATCACTTTTGGCATGAGTCATGTACAATATTTTTCCTACGACCAAAAAATATTTATATACCAAAAATCCCAAGTTAGTTTTTTTATATCAATAATTTAATCACAAACAAGATAATCTGACAAAAGCTTAGACGTAAATTAATGTCAGTGCCAAACAAGAAATTTAATTGTATGTAAAGGCATGTATTTTAAAATGTTATTTTAGTTACCTTACAAAAGTAGGTACATGCACTGGTATTTCTTTACTTAAGTTTTTCAAATTGCGTAAAACCACATCACTAAACAAAACACAGAAATAAATATACATTTCTGAATAAGTAGAGCTTACAGTCTCGAATGGATTAAATTAAATTTCAACTCTGTTTTAATGGCAATTCCATATTTATTTTGCCAGGTTTTAGTCTTTTTCTAAAAAGTTATGTATTATTTAGAAAAAATCGCCTGGCAATTTGTGGTTAGGTTGAAATATTACAAATTGGGATCCCTACTTGGCATTCGGAGCTCTAGACACTTCCACTGTTTAATGGGTTGCCTATTATAATTAAAAGCATTTGCTATAAAATAATGTCTATAAAAATGTAAATAGTCTAAGCTATAAACTAATAAACCCTTAAACATACTATTAGAATCAATATAATTTCAAAAAAAATATATGTGTTAGCACTGGTAAGTCAAAACTTTTAGTTTGTTAAAAATATACAGTAAATATATTTTTAACGAATTATTTGCATCAGTCATATTTACTTTTCAACTCTAGTGTTGAAAAGTAGATTTCAACACGCGTGTGATATAATTCGTTTTCTAAAGGATCAGGGGGTGCGTTTTATGCCATTTTCATATGTGGTCGTGGGAAAAATAAAATAACTAACAGCTGTCAATAATGACAATTTACGAACAAACAATCATTATTACAACTTAAGGTGCTAATTATTAAATTATCTATGCAAACTAGTCGCAACAATGTTATTTTATTACCCACTCTAGAATTTATGCCTTGGCAACTTCAACCCCCAAATAGTTCAAGAACCGTTAGGAATTTGGAAAAAGGGAATAAAATTATTTTTCTTAAAATTAGTCATAGTATTAATATTCGAAGTATCTTGGATACCTCGAGGGCCACCATATACAGGGTGGTCTCTAAGTAATGAGCCAAAATTCAACTACAGAATTGCGGCGTTAAAATATTGCGATTTAACTAAACTTACCTTAGTACAAAGGTTAATATTAACTGAGATACAGGGTGTCAAAGTTTAAACAATATTTTTAATATTTTTCGATAATATTTGATGCGTTTTGAATGCAAACATCTTGAAAACGATGGCTGAGAGCCAATCTTACAAAATACACCTTTTTTGTGTAAAGAGCATAGGAGAATTTACTGGTTAACTTAAATGGTACATACAGAGTAGCACAAAAAGTTCAGACGTTTTAAATAAATTAAAAGTAGTGTATGTAGCGTCGTCAAGTTAACACCTAAAAATTAACATCGGATATAAATAGCTCATGTGAGAAAACCCCCAGACACCGAGTTTCATGATAATATTCAAAACGTAGATATCAAAAATTATCGAAAAAGAAGAAAAAATATTTTTTGAACTTTGACACATTGCGTATCTCGGTTAATATTAACTGTTGTACTAAGGTAAGTTTGGGTAAATCACAATATTTTAACTCCGCAATTCTGTAGTTGAATTTTGGCCCATTACTTAGAGACCACCCTGTATATGGGGGCCCTCGAGGTATCCGAGATACTTCGAATATTAATACTATGACTAAGGGGTTTAAAGCAGATAAAAAATAAAAATCTTATTTGGGAAGAAATTTTCTAAAAATTTGGATAAAGAAGACGTACTGTATAAAAACAGAATTTTGCAGTATTTTTTTCTGAAAGCAGAGCAAAAATTTTTTTATTTAAAACAGGAATAAATTAAAATATCTAATATTTAAATTATCGTTCAACAATTTTGTATATTTGTATGTAAATATTGTTATTAATTGCTCTAAAATTTATATATTCCATAAACAAGCCAGCGGAAATATAAATTAGGTATATTAAATGATATAGCCAAGGCAAAATCATTTTGTTTTTTCAATAGTGTAATTAATACAAAAGCTATTTTAATAGCACGCGATTTGCACCAATTAACTATGGATTTATTAATTCTAACCACAATTAATCATAATTTAATTAAATAAATACTTTATTTTTAATTTTTAGATTTTTTAACAATTATGTTACCATTTATAATAATTTTCGATATTTTCAAAAATAAGGGTACTTTTCTCTTAAACAAAATTCACATTTTTTGAGATACCTCGTATAATAATGAAAAAAATTAATATCTAATGATTGCATTTTAGGTTTAAGACCATGCAGAACGTTTTATAAATAATATTTTTTATTCGAAAAATTAATAATAAAAAAGTTTTTCATATGTAGGGAACTTAGGCGGACACACTGTATATTTCTTTGCTGTTAAAAATTTCTGGCCTAAACTATCTAAATTTGCACTTAACTCATTATGAGGCAAATTGTCACTTAGATCCAATTCCTTCTTGTCCCTTCAATTATAATAAATTATCAGGTCTGCAATGTCTATACTTATGTATAAAATTATATACTTTTGTACTTACCGAAAACATTGTGACTTCTTTTTGTAAATCATTGAACAAACTGGACACTGGGTCTTGCTGTTTTCGAAATACCGTAAGATACATCCTCGACAAACTAAAATTAAAATGAAAAAATATATGTAATAAAAAAATTGTTTTATTGAATGGTTTGCTAAATAACTCTTTATTTTGTAGGCTAATACAATACTTTTGAGCAACTTCCAAAGTTGCCAATATGGTATATAGGGTGGTCAAATTTCGTCCCCGATTCTAATACCGTTTCCTCATTATTTTTTTAACCGCTATGTATTAGTATGTAGTCACGCCAGTTTAATGTTTGTTGCATCAATTGCTATATTCCTTTTATGCTCCAGAACCGCCCAGAACGACACCCTAAGGGTTCCTTTTACAATTTTTTGACATTTTTTCATGTTGTAGAACCGTTCTTGACACTATTGACAGTTCAGAGAACGGTTCAAAACGATTCTACAAGGATAAAGGAATACACCAATTAGTGATAGTGAAAGAGTAAGGACAGTGCGACATTAGGTTTGTTCCAGCAGAATGTTGGAAACATGTTAGCAACAACCGTAAAACGCAGAAATTGTTACAAACATTAGTCAGAAATGTTGGCAACAGTTTTCTGCTGGAACGAAAAATAAACAAGGCGTGCATACTGCGTATACGTCAATACAAGAAAGGTTATGTTAATAATTTGTCAGTAATGTTTGAAGAATGTTTGCAAACTTTTCAAACAGTTTCCAACATGTTTCCAACATCTTAAAACTACTGCTGGAACAACAAACAATTGTATAATGTTAAAAACATGGCACTGCTGGAACGACAAATTCGACGTGCACAGAATCCAAACGGTTGCAAACATTTCCGACAGCCTGCTGGAACAAACCTATTCATATGTGGTAATATTAAAAAATAAAACAAAATGTTTAAGGTAATATAAAATTATTATTATTAATATAAAAATTATTAATATAAAAACTATGGGTTTATGATCTTATAATTCCGCTGATGTAAATTGATACATAACATAACAGGTTATGACACGTTTCTTGTTAAATAGATGCGTGTAAAAATAAGTAAAAAATCTTGATATCGTCCCTCACGTTAGCTTAATACCACCCCGTACTGAACTGTACTTGAATATCTAGGTACAGTTTAATTAACTTTTTTGAATCAATTTTACTATCCTATACTTTTTTGTGTTCTATAGATGTCAAGAAAGAAATTCTGGGATGCTGAAGCAATGAAGAAAGCAATTGAAGCTGTGCGATCGAATGAAATGGGATATAAAACGGCAGGCAGTGACATTGTTTAATTGCAATTGGTTCTCTACTTTTTATACCCATAATGTATACCTAAGTTAACAAAAAACTTTAAGAAATTAAATAAATGGCTGATTAAATTAATGCTATGGCTAGGTAAAGTCTGGACCACCTATAATTCATTCTGAAAGCAATGCCGCCAAGTGCACAAAAAATGATAAAGTAAACAAATCGTTTCGAAAGCACATAGCCTCTGACAGAGCCTGATTACATATTTTTAGATAAATTAAAAAAACATGGCTAAAACACGTATCACAAAAGACAATTATAGTTACTATAATTGTCTTTGGTATCATGTACTTAGAATACATCATCTTATTTCATCTCTGTCCTGCTATAGAAGCTGACCCGTGTCGCAAAGAATTATAAACTCGTTGGGTGTTATTTATTAATGCAATAAATCATTGTTTACACAAGGGTTTGTTTACATTAAATACTTTGCGGCAACCCTTTTAGAATGAATAAAATCTGGTTCCCGCATATAAGATTATTAGGAGTTCAACTGCGTACTGATCTACTGTGATCTTAATATCATCCCCGGGACGAAATTAGGAGTCCAAGAATAATTTTAGATAATAATTTGCATATTTTTGTTATTATGACTAAAGACCGGAATATATGCAACGGAAAAGAGAGCAAATATGCGCATATATATGCACAACATTGGCGCAAATATGCAAGAATGTTTAAAAAATATGCGTAATATATGCAAATATGCAGACATTAATTATCGTCTTAATCATAAATTTTGTATTTAGAAAACAATTCATATATAATAATAATATTCTAAATTGCCTCCTGCTAGTATTTAAAAAGTTGTATTTTTTATATATATGTACATTAAAACTGCATTAAGATTTAAATACAAATTTGACATTTATTTATTTTACATAATAAAAAATAACAATATTTTAAGAAATACAGTAACCATACATCCTTATCTTATAAATTAAATAGGCAATTTCACAAACTAGCGTTATTAAAGCAATTGACAATAATTTGTTTTTCAAAATTTTCAATTAAAATATTATGCTTTCTATCTGTAAATAAATGTTTATAAATCGAAAAACTTCTTTCAACATCAACAGAAGTTATGGGTGCATTTTTAAACTTGTTTATGTTGGAAGGCGATAGTTCAAGATCTGGTACAGGATCACCTTGATGAACTTTCGCAACTTTTTCCAAAATAGAAAATCCTGAGTTTTTGTTTAAAACATATTGCAATTTATTTCCTATAGATATGCCTACGTGTCCTTTAACCATACGAAAAGATTCCTTTACATGATTAATCAAATCGACTGATTCACAAAGTGTCAAATTTTGTGTTTCAAGTTTTTTATGTCCTCAACAATAAATTTAAAACTTAAGCTTATGTATGCTAGATTTTGAGGTAAATTAGGTAATTGAACAAGCCGTTTACATTCCTCCAGAGCAGCTGATGTCGAAGTGGAATCAGTTAGTTCTGTAATTAAACTTTTTATTCCTTCAAAATGCTCCGCATAAAAAAATGCTGCTTCTAACCAAGTGCCCCATCTCGTGACAACAGGTAAAGGGGGCAGTGGAATATTACCCAGACGTTCTTTGTAAAATTGAATTCGTAATGGCGATTTTATAAAAACTTTTTTGACATTATTTATGAATTCATTAACATGTGGAAAATTTCGTCTTATTTCTTCCGCGACAAGGTTAAGGCCATGAGCTAGACATGTTACATGAATTAAATTGCTGTAGAATATCTTTAAGTTCTGTGCTGCCTTTACCATATAGCTTGCATTGTCGCTTAACATTAATAAAACTTTATCGCATGGTATACTTTCTGGTAGAAAAAACGGGACAACTCATCTTGAACAAAACGTGTTATGGTTAAATTGTTGGTTTTCTCCAATTGCTTTGACGCAATTAGGTAACATTTATTTTTTACATCTTCGTGTAACACCCCTATCATTAAATGCGCCATATAGCGCCCCCGTGAATCAGTACTTTCGTCAACTATAAAATAAATCGAGTTATCGGCAACGATTTTTCGAATTTTTCTTATGGTCTCATCGTAGCAAATCTCGACATATTTTTTTCTTAAGGTACTTTCATCGGGAATGTTAAATTTACAATATTTCTGCAAGAATGAACTAAAAGTGACATTGTTCACTTTTGAAATTGGAATTCCCGTAGATAACAAGGCATCGCAAAGTTCCTGGTTAAAAAGTTGCTGCGGGGTTTTTTCAGTCCCTAAGCACTGCGCCATAGTCAATTGCCCTTTTGAATTGGGTCCTTTAAGAGTTTTTTCACATTTTTTAAGGTGAGAAGGTGTCTTTGCATGCTGTTGGATTAAAAATTTTCTATCAGAAGAAATCTGAAACAAAAAGCCACAGCTTACTCACACGTTTTTTTTACCGAAAAATGCGTTGACAATGGCGTACACTTGTTTTAGAATGAAAAAATATGTAGGTACTTCTATAACTTACCATTTTAGAGCAAGCTCGACAAAATACTTTTCCTCCATCCAGCGTTAATTCAGGATATGGCTGAATCCAAACACTTAGGTTGGACATCGCGATGTAAACAAAGTTACGAAGTCACGGGTTACGTAATAAAATTACACTGTAAATACGCTTTTAAAATTAGCCTCAACACACACGTTTACACCGTTAGACACGAAAACCACAAATGACAGTATTGTAAATTTCAGAGATTGATAGAGCTCTACTTATTCCTAACAGTTTTACCGAGAATTGCGCCCTTTTTGATTTCGGAAAAACCCGTCCCTCCAAAAGTGTTTATAATTACAATAGCAGGTACGCCCAAAATGATCCAACAGAAAAGGTGTTATTACTCGGGGAATTTGAACGAAAAATTCTAAGAAAAGGTCGACACATTCAGACAATTTTGGCATTATTCATGTTTTTTTATAAAAATATGCCGATATATGCAATTTCTTGTAAAAATATGAAATTTATGCAAAAATGCCAGATATGCAAAAAAATGCATTTTTCATAAATTCCTATCTCTAATTATGACATGTAAAATTTTTATTGTAACTCTTTTGTATATTTGATTATTCTTAATAATAATAAATATATAACAAGGCTTAAGTTTAACACTCTATTTATACTTGTAACATTTTTTGTGTACTTTTTATAAATAAAAAAAAAATGGGACGGCATTTAGCGACCCTACCTTACTTTATAATGCCAGTAATTTAAATTACAGCACATATTTTATGTTGAACAAGTATATTTACATAATTTATGACACATTTTAAATTTATTGAAAATTCTACACATTTTATTAACGCAATATAAATCAATATTGTTAATCACTTTACTCTGCCTAAATGCGGGCTTTTAGATTCGTTTGGGTGTAATAACCACTAACTAAAAGGTTAATACCCGTATTAATCACGGTTTATATGTATACTTATTTAACACAACAGTTCATAGGAAACTATGAATATATTTGTCATAAAATCGTCGGCAATATTTACTTTTAAAAAATATTTTTGTACGACAGGGCGCAAAATTGCACTTTTATGCACTAGGTCAAAAAGTCTCAAAAACGCCCGCATTTATTAATAACTTTCAGCCCAGGGGCGGTCATAAAGAAGGAGGGCATGGGGCCATGCCCCCCTTTATAGCCACATCCTTTGTAACGATTACATTTTTTTACCTATATAAACACACCTTATTACAAATATGGACATTTAATAATGATATAGCCCCCTCGGAAAGTTGATATGACCGCCCCTGTTTCAGCCGCGGGCGTAAAAGTGCTATTTTACGCCTTTGCTACAAAGATAACTACTAGTTGAGTCGATTATATTACTTAACCAAGGTTGCTCCTTGATATCACAAGTTGGTACAAGTCACTGATGTGGATGGATTGCCTATAATATTACCTGCGCGAAACAAAAGTTACTTTTCATGGGCGAAAAAATGTGTTTGTGCTCTTGGGTACCAGTCATCCCCGAGGGTGGACGCGCGGGCGCTCAACAGACTATCCGCATTATCGGGAAGAATTTATCAACGCCTTGTTTGGGTTTCCCGTTGGAAGTACGGAAGCTAAACACCGTGTATGGAGAGCACGGTGTCCTCGTATTGTATTCTACCATGGCTTTTAACTACGCATGTTCGTAGACCCTCCGATTTGTTTACTGCGCAAGGACGTAAAATTCCGAAAAATTCTTCTAGTTACTGTGGATCTAGAATGTGGGTTTTCTATGGTACAAGTTAGTTCTTGATAGATAGAGAGTTACAAGAAAAAAACTTAATTTATTAATATTAAAATAAAATCTCAGCTAGAATTCGTAAAACGCTCCTCCGATTAAATTAAAACACTAGGAACGCCCTACACCGGGAACATCAATTAGGACCGTGGCCTAAATTGAGAACTTATTTTTCACTCCACAAGTTTCTACCAACTAAACGTTAAGATTTGGACCTCACCTTGTTCTTTTTTAATGGTAAGCCCAATTTTTTGCAGAAAAAAGTACTCATAAATCTTAAAAAATTTAAAAACAACATAAATATCTTGCAAAACTCAAATTCGCTGTTTTTCTTGCGGAATGCGTCAAAAATTAAATCTTTTAAGCCGCGTCCAGACTTGCAACAATTTGCCAAACATCCGTCCAAACTGGCCAACCTATTTGCGCGCTCCTTTGATGTAAAAACCGACAAGATTTAAATCACCGGCGAATCATTCGCCAAGTCATTGAAATGACGTAAATTCCGTCCACGTTCGCGCTGTGGGGCTATGCGGCACGGTATTCGGCACGGCGAATTGTTGCAAGTCTGGACGCGGCTTTACACAAACACCAGGATATTTGATGTCGTAGTTAACTAAAGCAGATCAAATTTAAATTTGAAATTTTAAAACTAATGCGTTTTACATTTCAAAAAAGAATGCGTGACGTCATGTACACCTCAAATTCAAAATTTAGTCCACTACGTAAAAAGGCAAATTATATTTAAACAAAATATTATTTGGCTTTTCTCCAGAATAAAATTTAAAAGTTTATTTAATATTTTAAGAAAATTAAAACTTTTATACATTATGAAGAACAATTCTGCTCTTCAATAATATAATAAAAGCTATTATTGCTTTAAAAGAAATAAAATTATGAAATATTCAATATTAAGTTACTTACAATACAATAAAGGTTCATTGGAACTCGGTTGAAATCATTTTTATGCACCAAAATAAAATCTTAACAAGACGCCAGACGAGAACTGGGCCAATGTTTGCGTCTCATAATTTTATTTCTTTTAAAGCAATAATAGCTTTTATTATATTATTGAAGAGCAGAATTGTTCTTCATAATGTATAAAAGTTTTAATTTTCTTAAAATATTAAATAAACTTTTAAATTTTATTCTGGAGAAAAGCCAAATAATATTTTGTTTAAATTTAATCTCCCAGAAAACAAATAAAACATAAAATACTTTATTATATGGCTAAACATTTTTACTATTCTTTTTATCTGGTTTAGATACCTAATAGGTGTATCTTTTACCAGTTAATTTTTTCAAAAGTAGTGTCAAACTCTAAAATGTCCATCAGACATTTCATTTTTAATTTTTTCAGTTTTCTAACAAGTTTATAAGATTTTAGGTAAACTGTTTACCAGATTTTTGGTAAACAATTTACCACATTTTTGAGACGCAAACATTGGCCTAGTTCTCGTCTGGCGTCTTGTTAAGATTTTATTTTGATGCATAAAAATGATTTCAACCGAGTGCCAATGAACCTTTATTGTATTGTAAGTAACTTAATATTGAATATTTCATAATTTTATTTCTTTTAAAGCAATAATAGCTTTTATTATATTATTGAAGAGCAGAATTGTTCTTCATAATGTATAAAAGTTTTAATTTTCTTAAAATATTAAATAAACTTTTAAATTTTATTCTGGAGAAAAGCCAAATAATATTTTGTTTAAATTTAATCTCCCAGAAAACAAATAAAACATAAAATACTTTATTATATGGCTAAACATTTTTACTATTCTTTTTATCTGGTTAAGATACCTAATAGGTGTATCTTTTACCAGTTAATTTTTTCAAAAGTAGTGTCAAACTCTAAAATGTCCATCAGACATTTCATTTTTAATTTTTTCAGTTTTCTAACAAGTTTATAAGTTTTTAGGTAAACTGTTTACCAGATTTTTGGTAAACTATTTACCACATTTTTGAGACGCAAACATTGGCCCAGTTCTCGTCTGGCGTCTTGTTAAGATTTTATTTTGATGCATAAAAATGATTTCAACCGAGTGCCAATGAACCTTTATTGTATTGTAAGTAACTTAATATTGAATATTTCATAATTTTATTTCTTTTAAAGCAATAATAGCTTTTATTATATTATTGAAGAGCAGAATTGTTCTTCATAATGTATAAAAGTTTTAATTTTCTTAAAATATTAAATAAACTTTTAAATTTTATTCTGGAGAAAAGCCAAATAATATTTTGTTTAAATTTAATCTCCCAGAAAACAAATAAAACATAAAATACTTTATTATATGGCTAAACATTTTTACTATTCTTTTTATCTGGTTAAGATACCTAATAGGTGTATCTTTTACCAGTTAATTTTTTCAAAAGTAGTGTCAAACTCTAAAATGTCCATCAGACATTTCATTTTTAATTTTTTCAGTTTTCTAACAAGTTTATAAGTTTTTAGGTAAACTGTTTACCAGATTTTTGGTAAACTATTTACCACATTTTTGAGACGCAAACATTGGCCCAGTTCTCGTCTGGCGTCTTGTTAAGATTTTATTTTGATGCATAAAAATGATTTCAACCGAGTGCCAATGAACCTTTATTGTATTGTAAGTAACTTAATATTGAATATTTCATAATTTTATTTCTTTTAAAGCAATAATAGCTTTTATTATATTATTGAAGAGCAGAATTGTTCTTCATAATGTATAAAAGTTTTAATTTTCTTAAAATATTAAATAAACTTTTAAATTTTATTCTGGAGAAAAGCCAAATAATATTTTGTTTAAATTTAATCTCCCAGAAAACAAATAAAACATAAAAGGCAAATTATAGTTAGATTTTTTACTTCAATTAAAGTTTCTCGTAAAGTACGATTCAGCAAAAAAAAGCCACGTGGTAAGCAGTTCTGTTATTTCCCATTTTGTTGCTGGCATCGTGTGCCGACACGATTAGAAAGAAATATTTGATTGTGTATGACGCTTTTGGCTAAGCTGGAATTCCTTTACGGAAGAATTGCCGAAATACGACGAAAGTAGAGCACCAATAGCAGGGAATCAGGAAATAGGTGAAGTATATTACGTCATTTCTTTGGATAGCATGCTTTTTGACAGCCAAAATACTCTTAACAGTTACAGAATATTAAACTTATTATTGATAAAAATAATACATATTAGATTATATACCTAAAAGCTTAAAATAGCGTAAAAAAATATTGTATAGAAAATTAATATGGTAAAAATCGAAAAAATCAAAATAATAATTTTAAAAAAGTAAAACATAATTAACAACAAACTTACAAGTGTGTAGACATTCAACCAAAGTTGTAGCATCCACAAAGTATCCTTCGCAAAGTCTGCAAGTAAGAACAGGATTTAAATCCTTTACAAGATGCTTCTTTCGTCCTTCCATTTTGAGTTTTCTTTAATCCTATAACAAAGTAAGAGTTTATGAAAAATATTGGCAAAGCATAAAGCCACTAGATATTAAACTAGAATAGGTAATTAATTAGAAAAATAATAATTAAAACAAAAATAAATGGTTTTAATTTTATCTTCAAGTATTCATAGATATTCTTTTTAAATTAGCAAACAATGCCTTCATTAAGTAGTTTTTATTTCTTAAATTAAAAAAACAGCTATACTTAATTATTTATATTTTTCTAAATAGCGATAATCGACACCATCGTTTTCTTCTGACATCGGCATATTTGTTAATTATTATTTTTTATTAATAAGAATACATTTAACTTATAAAGAAATCAAAGGTAGTTAAAAAAAGAAAACAATCGCCAATCAAAATCCTTTAGAGTTTCTTGTCTACCTAAAACCACCAGTTAAGTTAATAAGTGTCTATTAATTCTAAGTCTGATGGGAAAAAAACTTCTGTATAGAGATCCTACTCTGGCCATAATCGCAACAAAGTTCTTATCTCTAATTACAACGTCTGTTTTATCAGGACGTTTCTTGGTGAAAGCACGATAAAATGTTATGAAACAGCAGAACAATTAAGCAAAAATTGTAACAGAAATTATTTGGTAATTATGCCGAATAGGGTTTTCTGCCAATTTTAAGATTTTTTAAAAAATTTTGGCTTACATGTTATCTCTTATTTGTTCCTAATAATAGTGTAATGGCGCAGTTATAAATAATTTAGCATTTTTTTGTAAAAAAATAAAAATTTAGATTTTTCGAAAGTTTGTCACTTTTAATTTGAACATTTGGCAACATCGGCAACTTTACGCATCCGAGTTCTATATGTAGAGGATTTTTTAAAATAAAATTCAACGTGACCGAAGTCACGGTCAGGTTAGTTCTTGTTAGTCAAGTCTCTTTTTTTTTTAAATTGGCTTTTTTAAGGAATTAAAAAATTTATATCCCTTTGACATATTTTTGATGTTGCCAAATGTTCTTCATATTTGACTTTCAATAAATGACGTTTCTTTAACCTTGTTTGCTAGTTTGAGGTTATAAAAGATACATTTTAATTTTCTGTTACATTTCTCCATTTTTAACAAAAATATTCATAAAAAAAGATTTTTACTTAATTTCGGACGTGATTTTGACGAATTCTAACTCATTTTACTTATTTTACCCTGCCCAGAATCCCTATTCCCATCCCGGTCCTGGAAGTTTCTTTAGTTATAATTAATTAAAAACGGGATATTTTGGATCAGCGCCACTTGTATTGTATTTAGAAGAGGGTCTAAAATCAGTAAGTATCACTTTTTTAAAAAATCTTAAAAACGGCAGAAAACCCTATTCGGCACTGTTACCAATTATTTTTTACATGGTATTAATAGACATTACTAGGACTGCGATTTTTAAACTTTATTTCATTTATTAAGTGTCTTCATTTCTTTTTTGGCAGGTTTGTTTTTAAGTGTTTTTATTTCGTATTATTTTAATCGCTTTTTGATTTATCATATCCTTGATCATATTCATATGTCTTTAGTAATGCTATTACAAGACATTGCTAGGACTTTGATTTTAAACTTTATTGCACCTATAGCAGTGCCGTATTATCCATTAGGCTGACTAGGCTACAGCCTAGGGCGCCATGAAAAAATAGGCGCCAGACAGGGCAGTGGGGATATAAATAAAATAGACGCGAAAAGGAGAGAACTTTTATTTTTGAACTGAAATGGAGGTGAGGACCTTTTTTTTGCTCTTCAAAAAATTTTTAGTAGGAAAATAGGCGCTCTGGGAATTGTAGCCTAGGGCGCCTTATACCCTTAATACGGCCCTGACCTATAGGTACTTACTTATTGGTTTCCTTATTTTTTTTATGAGGGTTTTCCTTTGAAAAGTGTTTTGTTTTTAAAACGCTTTTTTATGAATTTATTATCATTATGTCTTTGGTAATGATACTTTTTAATTTTTATTATTGGACATTGATCATCGATGTTTCAAGAGCATTTGATGTTGCCATCGATCCACAACACCGATGTTTATTCACAAGATCAACAAATACATAATTTTATCCCAGAAATGGTCAATATTTCGATGGGTTTTTGACAAAACATCGTAAGCTACTTTCGTCAATTTAAGGGAAAACGATTTTTTCTTCCAATTGCGTTATTTTTAAACAAAAACCGAGAACTGAAATAAAGCTATACACCAATGAACATACAAAAAATTTCCAACATTGTTTTAAAAATACCGCAATGAGAAAAAAAATCGTTTTCTGTAAAATTTGATGAATGTCGCTTACGATGTTTTGCACAAAACCCGTCGATATAGTTAAGTAACACAGTGAAATATATCCCATGTTAAAGAAAACCACCTGTTACAAAAGAAATGCCATTACACTACATAATACACCTTCACGCATAATTTCTTTGGAGCGGTCGCCGGCTGCATCGGCCTCGTGCACAGTGTCATGCCTGGCCAGGTCGGCAAAACGGCCCCTCCCAACTTTACGCCCACTTCCTACTGACCCCTGCATGAATATGAGAAGAAGAAGAAGAATAAGCACGCTATGTTCGAATTAGATCGATAATGTGTAAATAACTCCTCTTGTTATTTGGATTACTTTTTTTATTTCTATGGGTGAACGTAGATAATTTTATTATTTATTTTATTCATTACCACTGTAAAGAATAATCGTTTTTAGTAACGATAATGACATACCACAAGGTGGAGTACCAGCATCAACTTATGATAGGTATTCTTATTAAAGTTTTTCTCTTTTCCACGATTAATTCTATTCATATCATTAATTTCCTAAGTATATGAGCATAGTTCAAAAAATGAAAAAACATGTCTTGTTTTGCTCTAAATAAGTACTCAATAAATTAAGGCGATGCCAGGGATACTCAATTTTCTTTTACCTAATAAGTGTGACATGAGTCTTATACCGAATACATACCAGATGCTATTGGCTAAGTTAAGTTTTTGATTTTTTGACCTCCTAGCTTAAAAGGGAATCCTCTGTCTGTCTTTATTATTTCATGAATGTGATCAAATTTTATCGTCAAATCCCATATACCTAGTTTGGGCTATAGTTTTATGAAAAATATACATAAATAAATTTTCAAAATTTAAAATATGATCAAATTAACAAAAAAGAATTAATGAATTGTTAAGATTTTTTTAAATTCTGTTTTACTTACAGATTTTAAATGACATTTGTTACGATGTAAGATAATAGCTCTTATTGAAGATATTATCTTAATTGTGAAAGTGGCCATTCACCGCTTTACCTTTTTAATAAAGATTTATTATATGTATGCAGCTTATCCGCTGTATACGAACATTAGCAATGATGATAGCTAATACTTACTAGAACTAGGCGAAATATGTTTTCTTTACCCGATTAATAAACACAGACAGTGGCATATTTCGATTTAAGCTAAGCTTAAGATAATACTGAATGCATTTGAGCATTGACTGTGCGTATCGACTATTCGACTACCATAATTCTTTTTGCTCTCTGATGATATCAAGATTTTTGCCATTACATCATAAATATAAATAAATTTTAAGCTATTTGTTAGTACTGGTTACTATTCTAGTTAATGTCATAATTATTAAAAATACATTATGATTAAAATAACACAATAAATTTAAATAAGCACCCGAAAGAAAGTCAAAATACCTGCCATTAGAAGCAACAACAAATTACAGATAAATATTTTAACATTGATTAGATACAACACAAATAAAAAACGCAGTTGTTTTAAACATGCACCCCAAACCCTAATAAATCTTGCCTATCTTTCTACGCTTCCTTTCACATCACCCTAACCCAAATACATCACCCTCCGGCAAAGCACCATCCGGCGACCCTTTCCATTTACACCCTCCCCTTTTACCCCCCACCCCACCTCGTCTACCCTGCGTTGTATTCAAGGCAAAATCATGCTAAATACCCTCCAATGTTAGGCGTTATCATTGTCTCACTCGCAAGAAAAGGAAGGACGGACGACATTTTGTGTTACTCTCTGAGTGAATTTGATTTTCAATTCGTCCTTTGACCGACCTTGTCTACCGCCCTTGCCACGTGGTTTGGAAGGGCCTTCGAACAGGAGGCCAGAATGGCGCAAGAGGTGGGAGTGGCCCTTTTCACCCTCGAATGTGAATCGTCGAGGGTCGAGGTATCTTCGGTTGAACCCTCTTGAAGAATGCTCTTGATGTAAAAGATTATAATGGTAAGCTGAAGCTTATAATAAATGGCCAACAACAAACATTTGGAGCTTTATGAATACTTTATGCTTTTATTATTTAACACTTAGGTAGGCGCTTGCTTTTTTATTACGTAAGTGGGCGCGTAAGGTTAAATAGACCCCCAAACCGTAACCATCCAATAATCACTTTTTCTTTGATATTTTTCTAAACTGCTTAATTATATTTTTAGATGGAAGCATTTTCTTTTATTATATAATGTATAATAAATTAAATAAAAAAGTTGTCCAAGCCAAAAAAACTCATATTAAAACATTTAAATGTAATTTTAATTGAAATCACTGGAAAAAAATGCTGTTTTTTAATCGTGAACATAAAGTTAAAGTACTCCATTTTAGTACACCACATAATGTGTTAAAAAAGTATTTTATAACACTTTGAAGCATTTTTACACTTTAAATTAGTCTTTTGTTTCAATGCCTACTCTAATATACCTAAATATCAATTTATGCAATGTAACAGTAAACTCTACATCAACTGAACCAAACGGTCAAGTTACCTTTAATTTCGTCATTATTTCTTTTAGTTCATGTGTCACTAGTTTTAAAATTTGACAGTTTGGGTATAACATATATCCCTAATTCTTTATTAAATATGTTTATTAAAATTTTCCAATCCGTTTAAATTTTATAGTCAATTTAAAAAAGGGGGCCGACTATCCCGGACTCATGGTTAATATAAGTAATAATCATTTTATTGCTCTTAGGTTTAACTGATACCTAAGATCTCACTGTAAGTTAATCAAAAAATAAATTTAACTTTAAATTAACCATTCTTAATCTGAATTCAAAGAAAAGTATGTTCAAACTATACGAAACTTTATTGTCAACGGTGAGTTTATATCCTTCCGTCGAACAGTGACATTTTTCTTATAAGAATCTTGCTTTTCGTGTTATTTACCCAGTACAGCAACTTTAATATGTTCTGTAAGGCAGATGAAACTAGTCAGTGCAGAGAGTTACAGGTAAATGACACGAAAAGCTGGGGTTTTTTTCTTAATAGTCGAAGATGGGAGATCTCCTTTTCATCCTATACTATGATTCCCTTAATCCCAGAAGCAATATTTAAATTAGTTTAGAATTAAACTAAAATTAATGTATATTCTCAATGTAACTAATTTAAAATAAAATAAAGAATAGTTATAGTATCTAAAAAATTATATATTACGTTTATTTCGTGTAAGCGTTGCATCAAAGCAAGCATTAAATGTGGATCCTTTTAAAATATATCTATGATTAATCTTATCACTACATGTAATTGCTCCTATTCATGCATAAGTTAGTGTTAAACTGAATACCTATATAAGGCTTAGGTTGAAAACTACTGTTTTTGTGTGATTTAAGACATCAATAAACATGCATTTTATTATAATCACAGAATGAATTGAAATGCTTAAATGCAAAGCAAACTTTATTAAATACCGCAAAAGCAAAAAAGTTTGTTCATATCTAAAACAGTATAATACATTACATGTGTGGAAACTGACTAATTTTACACGAGTGGGTATATTGTTGCACGAGGCGTCAGCCGAGTGTAATAAACCCACGAGTGAAGAAAGTTATTTTCACACAAGTAATGTATTTAGATACACTATTTTTTCTACGATCACAAATTATTTACCAAAAACTAAATTTTAAGTTCTGGTGCTGGTTCTGGCTCTGGTTCACAGAGAAAAAAAAATTAAAAACTTTGCAACACCATGGTGATATATACTTTTTCTTACTTCAATTGATTGCTCTACAAAAAAGGTCTCCTAACATTTTTTAATAAATCCATTTCTTTTAAAGTTATTCAATGTTGAAATAAATTTTTATTTCAATTTTAACATTGAAGAACTTTAAAAGGGATAAGTTTATTTAAAAATGTTAAGAGATTTTTTGTAGAGCATTAAATTTCCCTTAAGAATAATTATTTGTTTTATTTATTTATTTATTTCAATATACTTAACAAATTCTTTACAAAGAAAGTATCCAATTACAAAGTATAAGAAAGACAATATCTATATTATAATATTTCTCTTAATCTACTTTTTAACCCCCTATAACTAATATTAAAAATGTCCAACCTATCTTGAACACTGTTATATGTTTTACATATATTATAAAAATGGGAACCTAATTGTCTGTTGTTGTAGGCTACCTGTGGTAGGTAGAAGGTAATTGGGTTCCTCGTAGGGTATGGTGGCACAATCGAATATATACTAGTGACAAAATGCATATCATCCAGAGGTCCATTAATGGCCTAGTACAAGTATACTATACTAAATATACGTCTTCGTTTTTCTACCGATTCAAGACCATATCTTTCATATGATGAACCAATTTGCACATGTTGATCATAAAGTCCAGTTTCTTTAAAATAAACATACCGAATCATTTTGTTTTGAACCCGCTTAAATGCATTCTTATAACAGCCATAAAATGAACTCCATATTAAACTACCATACTCAAAAATACTTCTCACATATGATATGTACAAGCATTTCAGACATTTAAACATTTGTAAATTCTTTGGTATTACGCACCATAAACCCATCCATTTTGCAAGCTCTGCTGGTGATCTCTTTAACTTGCAAATTAAATGTTAATTTGTGATCAAATGTTACCCCTAAATCTTTAATTTCACTTACACGTCTTATTGTATTATTTTGCATTTTATGTCACAATGTTATATTTATCTATATTAAAATATAATCTATTCTCTACAGACCACTCCATAATATTATCTATATCAGTTGGAACGGCAAGACAGTCATTGTTTGTTTTAATTTCACGGTAGATTTTTAAATCATCTGCAAATAAGAGGCATGTTGGATTTTTAATTACAGTTGTAATGCTATTAATATAAATTAGGAATAATAATGGACCTAAGTTGGAGCCTTGTGGTACTCCAGAAGTAGGAACAAATGATTTTGATGTGTAGCCTTTCAAATTTACTGTGTGTTCTCGATCTTCAAGATATGATTTTAAAAAATCTACTAAACTGCTATAAAATCCAGATTCTAAATCTAGTTTTTTAAGTAAAATTTTAAATGACACTTTATTAAAGGTTTTTTTTAAATCTGTGTACAGAACATCCACTTGCTCTTTTACATTTAAAACATTTGATATAGTTTGCGTAATTGACAGTAAATTAGTTATTGTAAGCTACTGGCCAATTCCCCGGTAGTTAATAATAAGTGATTTATCTCCTTTTTTATAAATTGGGCAAATTTTTGCCCTTTTAAGAATATCTGGAAATGTTTTTGTTTTGTTTTTAGACTAATTAAACAAGAATAATAGATGGTAACAAATAATATCTATAAACTCCTTAAATATAAACGATGGTATGCCATCCGGTCCAACTGCCTTACCCTCCTTTAAATCCTGAATAGCCTCTACTACATCTTCCAGCCAGACATTACTCAGAACAACCTACGGGGCATTAATCTTATTGTAAATATTAGGCATCACGCCTTCATCTTTCGCATATACATTGCTAAAATAACTGCTAAAGGCATTACATATATCCCTATCATTATAATATGCTACATTGTTTCAATACATTTTTTTGGGAATATGAGTTGAGCTTCTATTATTGTTTATGTAGGACCAGAAAGATCGCGAGTCAACACTAAGCGCCTTTACACACTAAGCCGGTTTTGACGGACAGAGAGATAAAATATTTTACGAAGCCTTTGGGTTTGCCGACTTTCCGCGTTCTCTGCGTATGAAAGGTTTCATTTGACTCCATACACTTCGATGCGTTGGTCCGTCGCCCGTATTTCCGTCTTTCGCTAATATGAAAAGGCAGTAATGCTATATTGCACACTTTTAATATAATTTTAACGAGCAAGTTTTATATATTTTTTAATATCAGATCTTAGTATTTTAAATTGAGTGTAGTCTCAATATTTTTAGTTTTTTTTTAATGTTTATTTCTTAGTTTATCTTTACCTTAATTAATTTTGTCTATTATACTCTTTGTATACCAAACAGGATACCTTTTAGATACACATTCATGACTTTTTGGAAGACATAATATTTTTATGGTTGTTTAAAAATCCAGAATCTAAGTGACAAAATTTAAAAAAGAATCAAAGTTTAAGGCGCGATTTTAATCATGTTATTAAATAGGTATTAGTAATTCCTTGTCCTTTGTTTTAGGGAGCTTTAATTTGTCATTAACCTATATATTATACCAAAAAGTTGACACAATAATAAATAAAGAAAATTTTAGGTCCGGACCTACCTGCGGTTACCCAAAGTTTATAAAGATTTACGACCAACAGTAACAAGTAAATTTTATTGCGGTCAAGAAATCAACGAATTATTGTGGAGTACCCTAAACTAATTATTTTGAGTTAGTGGGGAAAATATAATTTATGAAATATTTGGAATTAAAAATTTAGCTGCTCTATATGAACTTATTTTCCTTAAAAAATCTAATAATATTAAAATTAATGCATAATAAATTCTTTTCTTTGTGTATATAAAATGTAATAAATTTTACCGTTAACACCTTTAACCTCCATTTCGTTTTTCTACAAAATTCGTCCTTGCCATTCTCCCTTGCCACGTGGTTTCGAAGGGTCTTTGAACAGGAGATCAGGATGACGTAAGAGATGGGAGTGGCCTTTTTTCAACCCTCGAATATTACGCCTCGATTTCCCCTTTGATAATGAACATTTCGTGTATACGGTCGACTGGGTCGAACTCGATATTACCGAAGCGGTGTGTATTACCAACAATATTGTAGTAAACAGTGATATATGTATATGCCTTCCCTTTTAATTAAAAAGAAGTAGAAAATTTTCTAAAGTTTTTCTATACAGGGTGTTTCAGAACTATGGGATCAAGCGAGGGATCAAGCTTCTAGGGGTTATTCAGGGCAACAGTAGAAAACATATGAGTAAAGGGACCCATGTACGGAAAAGTGTCACTACGCCTCTACAGCCCTAACGCGTTAAAATTTAGTAATACAATAAACTGCCCAAATAGAGTTTAATGCATTTAGTTTTGCCTTTTTTACATGATATCATCACAACAAAATTAATAAATTAAATTATTACATAAAAAAAAATAATAAAATTAAATAATATTTTTTTAAAACATTTTGAACAATTGTCGGTCTGAAACATGCCCAGCTAATGAAATCATATGTGGATCAGATAGTTCCGATGTTCCCCGAACCAAGATTTGAGTTTATAGGGTGTGACCTTTTATTTTAATGTAGAATAAAAAGTTAATGATTTAAGGTTAGTTGTTGTAAACAAACAATGCAAAAAAAAGTGATTAAATAAGTAAGTATTAAAAAATGTAAAATTAATTTTATTGTCAAGTACATTTTGTTAATAATACGTGAGTAAAACTTATGAATACATTGTTATTTTTCGTTCTCAAATGTTTTCTTAAAATAATATTCCGAGAAATCAAATAAACTAGAAACATTGCAAGTTCGATGCAAATTGACTAATTAAAAATGCGTTGCGGCCGAAGCGGCCTGATGTACAACTGTACAACAGTTGGTCGGTGATGTGTGTTCATGCGGTGCGGGGCATGGTGCGGTGTTATTAAACCTACGGCATCTAATTACAATGGCACATTTCAAAACCGAGACACGCCCGTGCTACGGTGCGGGTCTAGGTATGTAGCAAAACTTTAAACTGTGCGACCTTATTTGTGAAGGTTTATTTTACGTAAATTATAGCGTGGTATAACTAGCTCAATGCAATTTTATTAAATACAAAACTTTTTCTCCGTATCCCTCTACAACTAGCGAAACGCACGGCTGCGGGCTCGTTGTGGTTATGTGTGTTCAGACTTTTATTGGAAATTTTCTATCTTAACTTTAATATTTTAACTTCTTAATTCATATTTATTTTAAAAAGCTAGCAGCAGTGTATCCCAGCCCTTATAATTTTTGTTACAAAACTGTTTTTGCCATTACACAATTTTCGGTACTAGGTCAGTAGTCAATTATATTAAATCACTTAAAATCGATTAATCGATAACCAGCGGCGATTACTTTTTAATTATAAAATAGTTCGACAACGATCTATTTAAATCAAGCGCTGTCCGCTGTCAATTAAAAATTATGATTGAGATCTGGCCACCTTCATATTTTTTTATCCAGGAAATTGGCATGTCGTAAAAAATAACCATTAATGTTATCAGTACTTTATCATTTTGATTTAGATATTTTATAAAAAACCTCACAAAAACAGTATTATCTTCATTACTGGGTTAGTACACTGATAATTTTTTTGTAAAATTACACATTGCGTCATTGGTTAATGGTTATATAAAGCCATAATCATATCTACGAAATTTCTTATTGGAAAGTCATATTACATTAATATAAATGTATTTTCACACAGTAAAATGTATTCTTGGCTCATTATACATTTTTTGTGTAAAAATACCATTACAAAGGAGTAAAATTCCGTTGTAAATATACATAATTTTTTCAGTGCACTAATAAAAATTTGTGTGAAATTACATACTGGGTTTTTGGTTATATGTAGCCACAGTCATATGAGTAAAATTTCTCATTGGAAGTAATATTACATTAATGTAAATATAATTTTGGAATTTTAAACATTTTTTGTGTAAAAATACCATCACAATAAAAACTTTACTATGAATTGTTATTGACTCTTATACTAGTTCAAAATTATGCCGATAAGAGCTTATTAACAACGTTGGAAGCTTAATTTTAATTATCAATAGCTTCTTAAGAGCAACAACTTTTTAATGACATTAGAATTGGAGTAATCTAAGTATTTAACCTTACTTTAACATATTAGACAAAAACGAATTTAATATACAAAACACGTTATTTCTGTAACAGTACGTTCTTTAAAGGATCGGACAATAAAGGATAACAAAACATACATAATAAAGCGGTAAAGACCCGAAAGTTCCTCTCGACAAAATGGCTACAGGTGGTACCTGAGTATTCATTCTTGCTAAAGCTCTAAAATCTGTTATTTGGTTACTTTCTTTTCTTTAAAAATGGCTTTGTTTTATTTTTAATAAGTATATTGGGTGAAAGACAGCCCAAGGCTTCGTAAAACATACATATCTACTAGTAAACAATTCTTTTTGTTTTGTTATCAACACCCTTATCTAAAACGAAGACTTCAAGCCAAACTTAACGATAAAATTTAAGTTAATGCCTTCATTGCATAAAAATACTCTTTGTACTATCCTGCGGAAGTCATTAATGTCATTGTAATACGACCTGCCTCTTGTATACTTAATTCACTTTATTCTCATATATATCATACACATACATGTAATAATACTATTTTACGGTTATTCAATGGGTTAAATATAGGTAGACTGCGATTCAACAGAAAAAAGCTACGCGGTCATAGGTTCTGTATCCTTTTTAAATTATTCGCTTCTTTGTTGCTCGCACACTATTTAAACGACGCGATTAAAAAGACATAGTTGATTGCTGTCTTCATTTCTAGGACACCTCTAGCATGTATTTTTTCAGAGCAATATTTGTGTAAAAGCTCATCACTGTGGTTCTGGTTAGGGCAGGACCGGTCCTGGCGGGGGTGTAGCAGGTGCACTCACATGGGCGGCAAAAATTGGAGGGCGGCATTTTGCCAAAAAAGGCTGTTTTTTTAAAAACAGTGGAATTTAAGTGGAGGGGGACTTTTGAAATATTTAGGAAGGAAAAAACTTCAATAACGGACGGTTCATATGTATTGTAAAAGTGGAGATCTTATTTTTTGCTTCTTCCAAAAAATTTTTGGCGGCGAATCATTTTTGCATTAGGGGGGCGACAATTTCTTTTTCTGCACGGGGTGACAGAAGACCCGGGAACGGCACTGGGTTAGAGTATCAAAAAATTAACTTCACAAATTGAATTTTGAATCAATAAGGAATGTTAAACTTATATACAATTAACGTCCAAGAATGTTATCCAGATGGGACCTACAATTTATTCTAGAATTTCAACTTTACATAACATCAGCCAGTGTTGATTAACATTTGAAGGATATGCTGGAACAACGTTCTAATCGCCAAAAGTTTAGTTTTGAAAAGAACGAAAAAAACGCTTTTTATATTTTTCCTTCAATTAAAAAAACACTTGGATTGCTTGCTTAAGAATATTTTAATGTATTTAAAATAAACAACATTTTATAATGAACCTTTAATAATAAATTCCGAAGGTAAGAAAAAAATCCCTTAAACAACGTTATATATACATGTCACTTACAACGTTTTTAAACGAAACAAGTCTCATACGACCTTGTTTTACGTTTAATAGGTCAAAGGTCTTTTATTGTGCCGTGGTTAGAGGGACGGAGGTAAACGGGGCGCGAAAATATCTCTTTTACCTGCACGCATGTAAGGTTACGTTTATATCATAGGTAAATGGGGCGCCAGCCCTTCCCGAGAGAGGGTGTGGGTCAGGGCAGGTAAGAATTCCTATAATTGACACTAATAATTTGTATACCACTTAATCAGTTCAGTTCTCATTGTAATAGATGTGCGAAAAGATTTCCGCTCAAGATTTTAATAGTGACAAAATGTCGGTATTAGTAATTGAAAGTGTGAGTGGAAAAGATTTAATAGCCTACAAAAATTTTACATTTTCCAAAAACAGTAAACAAAAGAATGTAAATATTTTTTGATGCAATAAATGTTTCGTAATTAATAATTTTTTAAAAATAGACCAACATTCTATTTCGATACCTTTACTTTAAAGAAAACATTTGCGCCCCGTTTACCTTTACGATTTTATTGACCCCAAGATCCCTGCGCCCCATTTACCCGTTCAATAAAACTTCAGTGAAGGCCTTGCGCGCCCCGTTTACCACCGCCGGGTTAGAGAAAGAACAGTATGGTTTTAAACAACTTTTAGGTTTTTATAAAAATTAACAGTATTTAAGGGTATTTATTTTGTGAGGGCTAATTGCGTTTTTGGTGGGGCTAATCGACGTCTATGGGGGTCACAAAATGGGTAAAGTTTACCCCAAAATTGTTGAATTTGAATCGTCTGAATGCGCCCTTGGGCATTGGACCACTTTAATGAAATATAGGTTTTTTGCCAGGGCACATAGAACGTTGTTACGAATATAAAGATATGTATAATCGCTTTGACATCTCCACAAGGACAAAATTGGTACAGATTTGCGTGCCAGGGTGAGGGCTTATAATATGCGTAATGGTATAAACAACATTTTTTATGGAAATCCAACTCTAGACCAGACTGTCGCTTAGAACGTTGTCCCGGCATACCCTTCATTTATTTACTGACTGGCTATACCCAGCATTACATAACGTTGCATATTAAAAAAAAGTATCATAACCCTTGTTTAAAGCCTTTTTGTTCTTCCCTTTCGTCAACCGCTTAACCATCCAAGTGGGCGGGCAAATTTAAAAGCAGGTACAGGAGAGCATATTTTTAAGAGGGTAACTGGTATGGTATTCTATTAACATAATTTGGCCTAGCTTAACATAAACTTTAGAGTATTTTACAAAAAATTTAAGATAAAAACATTTACAGGAAGATTTAAATGAAATTTGCTCTATTTTTGGGTTGTTCGAGCTGAAAATAGTTTTTTCTTTATTTGTAAAATATCTAAAAGCACAAAAATCAGCAGGGTCGTTCCTGGCGATGGTGCAACAGGGACATTTGCACGGGGCGACCAAAATTAGGACCTTTTGCCAAATGAAGGGTGGTTAGGGAAATACTTTGATAAAGGATTTAGTTATGTATTGTGAATGTGGGGACTTTTTTTGCTCTTCAAAATGTTTTAGAGGCCAATAATTTTATGCACCAGGGGGGCGACAATTTCCCTTTCTGCACGGGGTGACAGAAGAACCAGAAACGGTACTGACAATAAGTTTAACTACCAGACAAAAAACGTTTGGCACTTTTAAGTTTTTAACTGAGATTGTAGGTAGTTCAAGACTACTTTTTAATTAATGTTCAGATGAGTCTTTACGGACTATAAGACCACATATAAGGTTTGCGGATGTTAATAAAATTTGGTATTATATACACAAGGTTTTCAATTATATTTTAATGTATAAAATTTAAAATCGTTTACCGACGTTTCGCTATCGATTGCACGAGGCTTCTTCGGGGATCTTTACTCTGCGAGATTAAATTTTAATTTGACGCGGCCAAACCCAAGAACCAAGATTCCTCAGTTGACCGAGGCCGTTTAAGCTTCTGTTCTATGATGTAAAAATGATAAAAAAACTTCTTGTTTAAAAGTTTTATTGTTTTTCTTCTATTATCTTTTGGGTAAAACGAAAGAAACAAATTGTAATTAAAAAGTAAAAAATAAATGAGGGGTTAACTTTTTTTTAAACAAACTACCCTAAAAGGTCTAACAAAGATATTAAAAAAAAACACATTTAACATGTCTATCACTAATAGTTTTAAAAAAATGTCTACTTTAATTGGTTAAATAAAAATTTTCTCCGAGGTATATTTGCATAAATTGATCTAAGCAGACTATACTTTAAAACTAAAGGGTTTACCAATAAGAGCGTCAGAACTTTTAATTGCCACTATAAGTAATTTCTTTCAGTAAAATGAAAGTAATTTTTATTTTATTAAAAAACAAATTTATAGCATTATGTTTTGAAAATAAAATTGCCTAAATATCCTCCTCTAGTTTGTTCGGTTGAATGGATTCTTGTGGCCCAATTTCTAATTACTATTTCAATCATATCACCCGGTAAATTTGTAATGGTGTGAAAAATGCTCTGCCTAAGGTTACGAATCGTTTGTGGCGTATTCTCGTAGACCTCAGATATAACGTAGCCTCACAGAAAATAATCCAAGGGTGAGAGATCGCATGACCATGGCGGCCAGTTCACATTACCATTTCTCGAAACAACCCGCATTCTGATGAAAAATGTTTATAATTTTATTTTATTAATTTAATTTTTAATAATTTCTACACATTGTAGATCCATGTATCTCTCCATAGTAGCTTTCCAGTGACGAAAATTATTGCGCGTCATGCTCCAGGGCTTGAAGCTCTTGATCTGCTATAAAAAGTTAGTCACTGGAACGCACCCCGACAAGGAAAGAGAGATATCTTTAAGAAATTTTAAAATTTAGTTTTTTTTAACTTTTTTGGCTTTATAATAATAATCTCTTTTTAATATCTTATTCCATTTTAAACAAATAATTTTAAAAATAAAAATACGTTTGCAGCACGAAAACCAGAAGAGTGGCTGGTGCATGAGGGGCTAGAGGAATGAAAAACGGGGTAGTTCAGGTGTATAACACTTTCCGTCACTGGAACGCCATGCAGTAGAACAAAATGCTCCTGAGGTACTCGGGAGCGGTCTATATGCGCCACTGGAAAGCTACTCATATTAACTTGCAAGACAGTACTAAACACAACTATGACAGTTTGGTGGCATAGTTCTAAGCAATGTTGCTCCAGTAACATTTTAAAGTTCTGACGCTCCTATTGCTAAACCCTATATTTATAATAAAGTGTTTTTAAGTTTGGTTGTAATTGTAAAAAAATGATTAAACAATTGAGAAGGTGTAAATAGGATTAAGAAGTTAAATATGTAAATAAGAATCATCAAACAATATCTTATGTCGTAATTAAAGAGTTTTAGAACTACAATAAATAGGTATATAATTTTGACCCAACCGCAAATTATTATAAGTAATAAAAATTTCAATGAAATGATCATCTTTTATTTGAGTAATATTGATTTTGGTTGACAGGTAGGTAAAGATACATCAAACAAATCTAATCTCATTAATCTTTACACCTGGATCTGCCGCCTTTCATCGAGTAGTTGTGTTTGGTTGTTTGATTACTTTCCAGTGGCATAATCAGTATTAATGTAAACAATAAATCACTTTGTGTGATCAACACAGTAGCGGATATACATATTTGCCGCCCGTAGACTATTAATTTTTGCCGCGCCTCATTCTTAAATTTTTTGGTTGGGAAAAAAAATTGAAGAGCAGAATAAAGGTTCTTACTTCCATTTTTCTACCCCTACCAGGTTTCTATATCAAAATAAAAAATTTATGAAGTAAATCTGCCGCCCCCTACAACTTTGCCGCCCTAGGCTGCAGCCTACTCAGCCTGTTGGTAAATCCAACACTTGATCAACATACCTATTATACAAATGTAATTTAAATAATAATGATATACCCATTGTTATAAAAATATAATGTAGGTAGTAGGAAAGACCGCGATGCAAAATGGGGATTTACTCGAGCTTCATAGAGACCTATTGGGTTTCAAAGCTTACCTAGATGATAAAAAGAAAAAATGTTATATAATGTATACCTTTTCATCGGAAGCGGTTCAAGTGTAAACTGAACACTTAAAAATGGACAGAGATTGGACTGCTCGAAACGTTGTGTGAATAGTTAAAAGTAAAGACCATGAAAGCCCGAAATTCGTGTAGTATCATTCATGCATGATGAATTATTGTCTACCACATTCAAGCAAACATTATCAATGTTACACGGGTATTAAATTTTTGGTATAAAAATGGTTTTGGAGTTATCAGAATTAATTATTTTAATTTTTCATACTAAAATGACCTAAAAACTCCTATAGTTTGCTTTTAAAACACCTGCTTCCTCCACATTCCTACACTTGACTTTTTTGGAAAAATTAAACTTTTGGTCCATTTGTCCTCTTTTAAACCCCATTCCTGGAAAGCTTGTACAAACCAAACAATTTTTAGGATATTTTAATCTTAAACTTGTATGGTACGTAATAATTAATCACAACAGTAATTTTTACAAAAAAATGTTTCTCCGTGTAGGCGCCTCATGAGCCCATCGCATGCATGCATAAGATATTCTTTATTTTTTGTGATAATTAATAATATATTTTTTAAATCTACAAGTTTAAAATTAGAATAAGTATATCATAAACCGGTAAATTAATTGATTTAGTTCATAAGTACGTTTCTTTTACGTATAACTAAATAAATAATAAGTGTTAACAAACACGTTTGTCAACTACAAACATTTGATTGTAGGTATGCATGCAAATTTGTTTATTTGTGTTTGCCAAACCAAAAAATTGCACATATTATATTGAAATTTAGATTGATGGACTGTTTGACAAGCATATTAAAAGCCACCGGTAAATGATCAAACTTTTTGTCAAACAGGAAAATTTGATTGCACAACAACCGCAGACGTTCAATCAAGTTTTATTTGTTTGTTTACCAAATTTTTTAACCGACTTTAAAAAGAAAGAAGTTCTTAATTCGTCTGTATTTTTTTGTGTATGGCACGCGATTACTCCGGCGTTTGTGGACCGATTTTAAAAATTATTTTTTTATTTGAACGGGTAGTATCATTTCGCGGTAGTCCCATTAAAAAATTAAGCCAGGATCGCAAGAAAGAATGGTACTTACCGGAACTAACCATCAGACCTATTTTTTTCTCTGCCATACAACGTTGTTCGTACTAGATAGTAGATAGGTATATGCTAAGATAATAAGGAATGAAGTCGGTTAAAAAAAGAGATCAGGGGCGCATGCAGAATCGACAACTTTGGGGTAAGATTTACCCTTTTCACCAAACCAAAAGGGGTACTAGTAGTGTTTTTAGTGAATGTTAACCAATTTATTAGTAATAATAATAAACTAAAAATCAAAAACAGATATGGAACCGAATTTAAAAAGTTAAAAATAATAATTAAAAAATATATAATAATAAAAAAAATAAGTCGGGTAAAAACATATGTGCTCAACTACTACATGTTAATAACTAAATAGGCAAAAGCTTTTTTTATACTTATTTTTTTATATGTTATTACGCGACTTCACCGACAAATATGTCCAATAACTATATACCAAAATTCATTTTTCTATCGAAAAAGGTAAAAAAGTTATTGGGGAAACACCCGGTATAATGTTTTTGTTTTTTAAACAGTATAGTATTAAATTATACTGATATAGTTTTAAGTCTACTTATATTAACATAAAGTAACATACCTACGGATAAGAGAAACCAGGGCATGCTAACATTTTCGTACCGCTTTTGCGGCAGGCTTGGCGGCAGGCTTGTCATTTTTCCAGTTTACACTTTAAATGCGTCGGTCGAAGCCTCGCCTTGTGTAACATCAGCGGTGGGGAGACACGTAAGCTTACTGAAATGACTAACTGGCGGTATTTCAACGAGAAACGAATAAAATTATATTGGGAGTTTTCGCATGACCTGTCCTTAAATCGGCTATTCCATGATAACTCCTATAATTTCCTTACTCTATGATATTAAGTACCTACTTCTATTTTGTGTCGTTTTTATATTTAAAAATCGTACATATTTAATAGTTTTTGTTTGGCATAACAAAAAGTTATAACTAGTTTTAACTTTTTTTGCCAAAAAACCGTTTGGCATCATCAGTGTAATTTAGGACTAGGTATTTGGCATTCAGTCCACGTTATAACTAGTTTTAACTCAACTACACGATTTTCAAGGTCGTGAAGTTAGATACATTTTATTAAAACGATAATTCTTGTCGAAGAAGTCTTTGGACCACTCGTACAAACAAGTATAGAGAACAATAAACCCAAATATGTAAAAATTTAATTTATTTGTTTATAAATACAAGAAACCTTCCTAAATTTTTAACTTTTGTGACGTAACTCAGTTAAACGCGTTTGGCATCGAAACTTTTTAAAACTTATTTACCCTTTTTAGTCCTTCACTACAATACACTATACTACACTACACTTTACCCCTTGCCAAACAAAGCTTATGATCAATTTTTCGTCGCAAACTTTCTATAATGGCTTCTCCCGTTTATGTCCTCCTGACAGTCATAGATACTTTGACCTGTGTTTTTGACCTAAATCTAATTTTACCCGAATTTTCAAAATGTGATTTGTATCCTATATTTAGTTTTAAGTAAAGTTTTAAAAATTTTTACTTTACGATTATATTAAAGATGGTATTATAAAAACTGATTGAACTATACTGATTGAACTATACTCATTTAATAATTATTATTTAAACAAATAATTCAATTATAAATTTGTCTAATAGTTTAAATTAAATATATTGCTCTATGTTTCTAAGTTATAAATAAACCTCTTAAATTTACCACCAAACAAGGCGTGGTCTATAAATCTCATTTTTAAGTAGCTTTTGAAGAGGAAATGCATATCACATATCATTTAATTTTAATTGCATAATTTTTCAAAAGTTTGGGTATATAAAAAGGAATATATAAAAAAGGCGGTATAATTTAAATATTAAATGGTTTATAGAATTTAAATAGTCGAGTCGCCTAGTCCCATACCATTTACCAATACAAAGTCTAAAAATTAAAAGATTAATAATATATTTTACTTAGTTTGACCTATACTTCTTAGAGACAGTTGCTGTTTAAGGAGTAAAACAACCTTATAAAATTTGCATAAGTATTTTTGTTCATACAGTACAAAGAACATGTATCCCACACTGCAGGCATCTATCCTCATTAGTATTTTCATGGCAGGGAAACTATCCATACAGCTAGGCATCTATCCTCAAAAAAGTATTTCACAAAAAGCTAAATTCTGCCAAACTTGTAATTGATAGGTTAAAAAACAAGTCGTAATTGAAGTTAAAGGATTAGGCTAGCTATATTCATAAAATTAATTTGTATAAATTAGTATTTTAAAAATTAGGTAGGTTTTTCAAAAAGTGTGGCATCTATCCCGGTTTTAGCCAATAATAAATTTATACAATGCCTCTTTCAAGTTCAAACCCCTATTTTTTAAAATTCTTTAAAAACTATCCTAAAATCTCGTATAAGCCTATTTTGGGATCCCGAGAATGATAGCTTGACAGATCCATCCCATATTTTTAGGTAGGGTTCCCTAAAATCATGTATTACCAGCTATTTTTGCAGCTGTCTCAATTCACATATTTAAAATTTATGTCTCTACGTAAGCCCAGGGTGGCATTAATTTATAATGCACCGATGATAGTTTGTAATGAAAATTACAATCAAATTTTAAAAATTAAATATCTGACGACTTAGTCAGTTTAATTATTTAAAATTGTAAATATTATTTTGTTTACATAAAGTAGAGTGTAAAACGTGGGTGTAAATTTACAATTAAAATACAATACCTAATGTACATGACCTTTTATGTATTATATTCAAGCTATACATTCAACTAATTATGTGAAAAGTAATAATTACTGTGAATTTAAAATAATAATACATTTATATGTAAATTTACACGGATTTTTAGCAAAAACCAATGTAAATTGTTTGCATGATGCTCTGGTTTTTAAGTTAAGACGGGAATACGGAAAGATGGCGAAGTTCTTATTTAGTGCAATCGCTGTCTAGTAATGTGAAACACCATCAAGCAGGCAACACTCATATTTTTTTATTTGTAAAATTACACTTTGGTACATTGGTTATTTAAAACCATAGTCATATGGGTAAAATTTCCTATTGGAAAGTAATATTACATTAATGTAAATATATTTTTACACAGGAAAATGTAATTTTGACTAATTATACATTTTTTGTGTAAAAATACCATAACAAAGGAGTAAAATTCCGTTGTAAATATACATAATTTTTTAAGTGCACTAATACAAATTTGTGTGATATTACACACTGGGTCATTGGTCATAGCCACAGTCATATGTGTAATTTTTCTTATTGAAAGTAATATTACATTAATGTAAATATAATTTTGGCACTGTAAACATTTTTTGTGTAAAAATACTATCACAAAGAAGTAAAATTCCGTTGTAAATATACATACTTTTTTTCAGTGTACCATTTATAAGTTATACTCATTGTTAGACAAGGGCAGACCCTATTTATGTTATGACAAACTTATTTTTATTACATCACAAATTATTGATGTATTGAAATATCTTGCAAGTGTCATCGGTACAGGCAAAATGATGACCCCAGTTTTTTAAACCGCTCTCCTGAAAAGTTGTAAAAATCGAGATAAGCCACTTCGTAATAACAGCGACGGATTTTGTTTTAAATCATTTTTGAGCATTTATGTTTTGGAGATAAGGCACTAACCATAGGTAGATAATTATCACCACAAGCAATAATGTATTACAAATACCTATGTACCAATTATCTACGTCTAGATTTAAAATTTGTGATTATTAAATAAATAGGTACTCTTTTGTTTGTACCACAATAAATACATCCATAAGTCTTGGAAAATATATCGTTTTTAATGTTAATATAACCTTAAGATTACACGGATCTAATTGTAATTACCATACCCAATTTAACAGCATTTTTTCATAACTTGTAAAATTACATATGCAATGTATTATAACATATCGCAATAATTGATATCGTCGTAATGTTAATGTTATGGATACAGTGTAAAATAAAAATTCGTTATACAAACTGACATCTGAAAAAAATTTTTGGCCTTTTTAAACGAGTTGATGATGACATGAGTATCAGATGAAGAGTCCTTAGCCCTTCCCAATCTCCTTTATGAATATGTACCTAATAAGAAGTAGGAGATAATAACAAAATGTATTAAATTTTAAACATCTACTTTTTGGGAGTTGCCAGATTAAAAGCAGTTATTGTCTAAAAACAGAGCTTCCAAAACTGGGCGTCGCGTCGCAGCGTTTTTCCATAGGCGTAATGTGTTGATGGGACAAAAAAGTATGTGAGCTTAAAAGCCTTTTGTTTTTGCTGTTTCACTTTTTTTTGAGATGTTTTTAAATATTGTTATCAGCTTTTACCTAAACACCTTTTTTTGCTCTTCAACTGTTTTTTAAAATTTGAAGTGGTTTTAAATAATTGTTGTCCTAATCGTAATGGTATATTGAGGGGGACAAACTAACCTGAGGACCTTTTTTTTCTCTTCAACTTTTTTTTGCAATAACAATTTTTCTGATTGTTGGGTGGTGAGTTGGGTGTAAGGGCGTCGTGAGGGAGTTGCAAATGTCCAAGGGCGTCACACTAGTTATAAAATACAGGACGTTTTCCAAACTCCGCCACAATGGATGGTATTTATTTGGGTACACGCCAAAAATAAAATTAAAAGTACTAAAAACCAAAAAAAAAAATTAAACAAGTAATAAGATAATTAAAAATCGACGTTTCGGTGGCAAATGTCAAAATATTTAATGTCAAAGATTTCAGAATATCCTAAAAAAGATAAAATTTTTAAATTTTAAAACAATAATAATAGTTAATTTTTATTTTTATTATTTTTATTCCATTTATCTTGACAACGGTGGCAGATTTGCCACTGAAACGTCGATTTTTAATTATCTTTTTACTTGTTTAATTTTTTTTTGGTTTTTAGTACTTTTAATTTTATTTTTAGCGTGTACCCAAATAAATACCAAATTCATTAAATGAATCCGCCAAACTACAGAACATATCTTCATTACAAATTTGTTTGTTATACAAATCCATCTTTGGTCTAAAAATTCTTGACGTAACACTAATTTTCCCGTGTAAAAACCTGACACAATCTCAATATAAGTGACACACTGTAAACAAAATACAAAACGGTTCTGTATTGCATTTGTTTATTAAAGGACGCGGATTGCTGAATTCGGACACGCTAATATGCCTACGTGCTGTCGATGCCTTCTCGTAGCTGTTTTCTCCGTCCCATGTGCGTAGAGCCTTAATGTTTATATTAATAATTTACTACTTTAATCCTACCCTGTCTACTTTGCCTATCCGTTTAGGGGAATAAAATATGGGCTCGTCAAATCGATATGCATCAATTACGTACATAGTAATTTAAAACTTGTGATTTCATAAAGTAAATGGAAAGTAATTTATAGTTTAGGATCACATGCTAATGGCAAAACTATGTCAGATCATGATATATCATTACTTTTACTTATAGATAAGTATACATTTTCTTGTGGCAATTGCAACTTATATTTAAAATTTATGTGAAACACTCATTAGATTTATTTGTAACAAGACAACACATTTGTATTTAAATACTGTTATTGAAAGTAAGTATTTACCAGACCATTCTATGGTATGAAGCTAGGCTATTGTAAACTCTGCTTTTTATGTCTATTCAACTCCTAAAAATAATTTTTGCTTTGTAGGCGGTTTCACACCTAGATACACTAGTGATAATGGTAATAAAAATAATAAAATATGCATATTATAGTCCCTGGGCCAGTAATGAAATTGACTTTATGATAATAACACTATTAAACCCTTTTAGGGGAGGGTTCCTTTGACACGTCTACCACGAATATACATACCGCCAAATACGGAGGCGGCGCTTTAACACAGCCTGTTAATGTCAAGTATTTCGGGTGTCGGACTGGGCAAACGCGTCACTTTTTGTCGGACAAGTTTACCACGATGTTTTATATATTTAGTTTTTAAACATTGTGCCGAAAATCGTAAAGGTTACAGTTACGAAACCCGCCCAATCCGATACCCAAAACATGTCCATGGTCTTATGGTTTCGTGATCGAAAATAAAAATTAGAATAATTGATTCAAAGTAAAATTATTTTGATAATAAAAAATTGAATATTAGGCATACAATAAAACCTAAAAGTATTGAAAATAATAACTTTTTAGATTTTATTTGAGCAAAATTAAGAATTAATATAATTACATTTTTTGATAAGTGAGTAGTTTCAAAAAAGTTTAAGCTAGTCAATAGGGAATGTTAGTATACAGGGTTATCCAAATTAAGTGTCTGATATTGGTAACTTAGATATTATTTGAAATGCGAAATAGTTTAAATTAGCAAACTAGTAGCATTTTTCACGCTCTTTAAGACTGAAGATTAGAAAAAGCAATTGACAATCGGGTTTCTGAGTTATACAGCAAAATACCTTTTTTAAATGAAACACCCTGTATATTTTATCAACATCCGAAAGATCTTTTAAAATCCTTGAAAAAAATCCACATGTGATATATCCAATTTTTCATGGCTTTGGAAATATATCCATCCTCAGAAATTTGATAGTAGGTACACTGACATTTTTAAAATAAAACACCCTGTATATTACATTACCAATAAATAGATATTTAAAAGAGCGTTATAGTTTTGTAATTATGGCCATTCAAATCTAAAAATTACGTTAAATTTCCATTAAATCTCAGCTTTAAGCTATAAGCAATTAGTTTTAGTGTCAGAAATAAAACGGGGAAAATATCTACTATCTTTCAGATTTGAATAGCTATATTTTTCAAAATTTTCTTAAAGCGCTTTAAAATATCTTTTAATGATGATACCATATACAGGGTGTTTTTTATAAAAAATCTAGTTCACTATTAAACTCCTAAGGATGGCCATATTTCCGAAACTATGAAAAATTGGATATACCGACTTTTTAAAAGGATTTTGAAAGAACTTTCTAATGGTGATAAAATATACACCATTTAAAAAGGGGTATTTCGCTGTATAACTCAGCAACCCGATTGTCAATTGCTTTTTCTAATCTTTAGTCTTTTTAAACTGTTTTATATTTTGAGTAATAACGAAGGTACAAATGACAGACACGTAATTTGGATGACCCTGTATATTTTGACCTGATATTAACTTTGTGAGAATAAAGTTTTGTATAGTTTAAACACACATTTTTCTTTATATTCAGACTAATAATAATTATTTCAAGTCAAATTTATTTCACAGTGAAATTTTAGGCATGAGTTGATACCTAAGAGCAATAAAATGATTATTACGTCTTCAGGGTTCCCATAATAGGCTAAAAATTTTATTTTTTTATTTTACCAACAAACTTTTTATTATACTAAATTACAGCAAACTCTTTGGAATTTATGGATATATTCTTATAAAATTTAATATTTGGCTAATTAAATTTTAACTTTTCAGAATTATGTCATCTAAATGACCTACACCAACTTAAACACATTTTTTAATATAAGATAAAAAGGTCCGCCGACTTAACAACACCGTTTGCGACTCTTTCCGGTACAATAGAGGGACTCAAAGTCAAAATTCGTGAAGAAGGTAAAGGAATAAACGAAGGTTTGCTACGCCGTGTAATGAACCATTTTTTATCTAATATTGAAAAATGTGTTGAAGTTGGTGGAGGTCATTTAGAAGACGTGAATTTTAAAAGTTAGAAGTAAATTAACCAAATATTTATAAGTTATCATAAATCCCAAAGAGATTTAGCTGTAAGTTAGTATAAAATAGCTATTTTTGTATCAAGGGCGTTACTAGGACTATAATGCCCTGAAGGTCGACCTGATGGGCATTATAGTCCAGTAAAGCCCGTGGTGCATACAATGCTTTATGTTTTACCCAAAAAGAGTTTTTCAATGACTAATTACATTATTTATTTGCAATATAAAAAATAAGTTAAATAAGCACCTGTATCTGTATACGTAAGTAGATAATGACTGATGTTAAGTTTGACTTTGATTTTTCTATCAGTTAGTCAGTTGGCATTTTTATTTAACGATTAGCTCAAAATGGAAGAAATTCCACAAAATATAAGAGAAAAGGCCATAAAAGCGACCGAAAACTTTTGCCAGTTAAATCAAGGCAACAGTATGATCGGGAGTATGGCATATTTGGTATTTGGAAAGATGCGAACGCAATTCTTCAAATAACCAAAACCGTTTTAATGGCATATTTTCAGGAACTGGTAAGTTATTGATTTTATTTTAATACATATGTTTAACAAACTTTATTATTTTTAGTCGGAAAAATATAGTCCGAACTCTCTCTGGACCAAGTATTCCACCCTAAGGTCTACGTTGATGGTCTATGAAAATATAGACATTTCGCAATACCATCGTCTCATATCTTTTTTAAAAGTTAAGTCGAAAGTATACGTCCCGAAGAAGTCTAAAGTTTTGGAAGGAGAACAAATATTAAAATTTATTAAGAAGGCTCCTGATGATATCTACTTGTCACACAAAGTCATATTGGTAATGGGTGTTTTTGGAGGTTTAAGACGAGATGAGTTGGTCAAAATGACTATTGATGACATTGAAGATAGAGGAACAGTCTTGGTTATACCAGAAACTAAAACTTCAACAACTTTTACTATCATTGAAGAAGATTTAGGCGCTTTAAATTTAATAAAAAAGTACACAACTTTAAGACCAGCTGGAATAAAGGAGCGAAGATTCTTTCTTACCTATAGAAAGTTTATTTAGTAAACTAGAAAAAAAATGATTTAAATATTAAAATGGGAAGCCTATTATAGGAAACTCTGTATTTTCTATGAGTAGATATAATTATAGATTATCTAGAAATATATTTTTAAAATAGTGGTACTTTCATAATAACTCTAAGTTTGTCAAAAGGTGATATTTAATAACTTAAACTCTACGTAAATTTTTGACAGTAAAAATTTTGCTTTGATCATAGATTTTTGTGTGTGCTGCCACCTAATAAAACTGCCAAATCACTGTTTCAAGTTAATTAATATTAGGTGTGTATAGACAAACTAGTAGTTCATCGGCTGCTGTTACTATTACAAAAGCGTTTTTGTATATTTTATGCTTGATTGGTTAGGCTAATCGTTCGAGTCTTTTTGTTTGAGATCACTTAAGTGTTAAGTTAGGCAGGAAAACGGGTTTATGCCGATTATATTTATTAGGCTGAGATAGTTTACTGATAATTTTTATGGTATTTTTAAAGACTATTAGAAAACCTTTTTAAATGTAAAAATATACACACAGAAAAAAATTTCTTGTTTTAAGCAAATACAAGGTTTTAAAAATATGCATTCTTTTTGAATAGTTGTGCTTTTAATCCAAGATTTACTTCTTACTTTAAAATAGTAGTGGTTCTTAAACTGGGAGAAAAAATACTTTAATTTATGTCTTTAATGTAAAAGAAATTCTTTAAATTAAAATATCCTTAGTATTATTTTAAGAATATCAGAATCAAGAAATAAGAACCTAAAGATTTATGATTTAAGCTCTTTAATATCTTAAATATAAGTTTTAAGATTTTAAACAAAAGAAATATATAAATGTTTCTATCAAAATATTAATGAATTTTCTTTAAAATAATAGGTTCCTATTTTAAGAACCTATACCAAAACCTTTAACCTTTATGTCAAAGAACCTATTTCTTTAATATAAGTATTTACTGAATTATGCTTTTAGTACGGTATCAACGGTACGATTATATCCTACCGTCGAACAGCGAAAGTTTTTTTATAAGATACACTTGTTATTCGTATTATTCAACTTGGACCCCGGACAGCCAGTTTGATAAGTCCTATTTCGGGGAAAACGCATCATCGATGGAGAAGAGCGGTCTCGGTGAATGACATGATAAGCAGGACTTCCTCTCTTAACTATCAAAAAGAGAACTAGTTGTTTATTTAATATAATTATCTTAATTGAATTAAATTTTATTTCAGTCTGTGGTATTTTCTATCTTGTCTTAAAGAAAGAATATCTCAGTGGGAAAGCGCTCGATGTTTTTAACGGAATACATCGTTCTTTAATGTAGACCCATTGGGGTCACTAAATAAAATAAGGTTATTTTTATTACAAAAGCGCCTTCTTTTGAATTTAGTACGCAAAGCTGAAAACATATTTTTTCTGTTTGAGATCCTATTTCTTTAACACATATAAAAGTCACAATTCTCTCAAATTAAATCTAAGGCTTTTGTTTTAAGATATCTTTTTTTCAGTGTACTTAATATTTTTTGTAATTATCTAACTTTAATTGATCTTTGTACAACGTCATTTAACATCTTGGTTCGTTTAATACATTTTAATTAAAAGCAGTTAAGTTTCAATTCATTAACCTTTGGTACCTGGTACCTGCCAAAGCCACTATGTCCCTGGGCAAGTAATGAAATTGACTTCATGATAATAACACTTTTAAAACCTTTTTAGGGAGGTTTCTTGTGACCAGTCTACCACGAATATTCATACCGACATATATAAAAACGGCGCTTTAACCCAGCCTGTCAAAGTCAAGTGTTTTGGGTGTCGGAATCGGCAAACGCGTCACTTTTTTGTCGGACAAGTTTTCCATAATGTTTTACATGCAATTTTTAAACATTGTACCAAAAATTGTAAGTTTTAGAGTCACGAAACCATAAGATCCATGGACATGTTTTGGGTATTAGATTGGGCGGGTTTCGTAACTGTAACCCTCATGTAAAATATTGTGGTGTACTTGTCCGGCAAAAATTGACGCGTTTGCCCAGTCCGACAACCGAAACATTTGACATTGACAGACTGGGTTAAAGCGCCGTTTCCGTAAATGGCGGTATGAATATTCGTGGTTATATTCGGTTGTTACTAAAAATAAGTACCTGAGAAATCCTTTTTATTGACACGTACTGTAAAAATTAAACGCCATCAAAATCTAGTTAGGGTGTCTCATTAAAAAAATATTTATTTCATGTTGCATCTGTTTAGATTAAATTTCAATAATTTTGTACTATTTGGGACTAAAGTATTTTAATGTGGTTTCTTAACATTAAAAAGCATGAATATGACTCTTTAAAATTTGTTGGATAATTGTCAGTAATTCAATTTACTTGCATTAAAAGAAACATTATGTCAAGTTAATTCGCCAACCACAACCTTGACCCTAAAAGAGTCCCACAATATTCTGGAATAACTTGTTTTATAGTAAGTTGAAGCAAAACACGATGGCACAAAACGTTTTAAGAGGTTTGTTAACAACCAAGTGTCCGGTTTTTGTGTTTGTGTATTCACTTCACATGCCGTAACTTTATGACTTAAAATGAAGAATGGTCTAACTGATGTACCCATATTATTTTGTTAAGCTACTGAGAAATACAAAGTTAATTGTTTTTTGACGGAAATAGATAGCAATTCAAATGTAAATGGTTTTTTTTGGTAGCAATTTTATATATAGTTTGTTAATGTCTGGTCGTCTATGATGTGTTTTAGCAGGTGGTAAACACAGTATACAGGGTGATTCAAAAATCGATCACGAAACTTAAGGGGTGATTCTACTTGACAAAATAAGGGTAGAGCTTCATATATTTTTTTTCAAAATGTCATTCGTTTTCTAGTTCCAAGCCGTCAAAGTTCAATTTTTATTTGTTTTTTGCCATATTGTATTTTTTTAAACAAATCCAGTTAATATTTGGCACACAAATCAAGCTTTGCAGATTCTAAAATTTTAAGACAAATGTACTTTTTTAAATACCGCCAGAGGGCACTTTACCTAAAACTTAAATTTTATTTGCATCATAACTTTTGTATTTTGACAGATATCGCAAAGCCTAAACCTAAAAAATAAGATACTCTTTATTAAAGTCGATAAACCTCACCGTTTAGGCACCAATAGACATCAAAGTTTTCATCAATTTCAATCAAATTATCTACATACATACAGGATGTCCAGTAACTCAACCGACAAACTTATAGGGGCGATTCTACAGAGAAAATAAGAAAAAACTTTATATAAACATATGTCCTAAACTTGTCTTAGTTTTTGAACTACGGTGTGTTAAATATATATTTTTTAATTTTTATCACTCGGTAGTTCAAAAACTAAGACGTTTAGGACATATTATGTTTATATAAAGTTTTTTCTTATTTTTTGTTGTAGAATCGTTTGGTTAAGTTTGTCGATTGAATTACTGGACACCCTGTATGTATGTAGGTAATTTGATTGAAATTGATGAAAACTTTAATGTCTATTGGTGCCTAAACGGTGAGGTTCATAGACTTTAATAAAGAGTACATTATTTTTAAGTTTCTCATTGTCTATAAAATGGCGCCCCCAGCTTTGCGATATCTGTCAAAATAAAAAGTTATGATGTAAATAAATTTAAGTTAGCTATAATTTACTCTCACCATTGAATTTGTATCAAAAATTGAAATCAAGATTGCGCAATCAGATTTGCTCTATCTCTTCTAGTTTTTGCCATACCCTGCAAGGTCAACGTAAAGGCGACACCCTGTACAATTATTCTTTTTTTTCTTGCCCAACGACGAGCGAAGAGGAATCTGTCGCTTCTTTACTGTTATTTTTAGGGTTTCTGCTTCAAGGAATTAGCCAATAATAATTCTTCCCGAGCACTTTCAAGCAAATAACATAAAGTTTCACTTCATGCATATTTTTACAGTCTAACCATAGGCACTTAGTTTGTTTCTTTACTCCTAAAGTGTATATCTAATGTTATCTTTAAATTCTTTGAGTCTGTGTCAATAAATTTCTCTTAACTTTACTTTAGAAACTCACACCAGGTTAGTATTTTAAGCCTTTGTCGACTGTCCCAAGGTTAATAAAAACAATAAGAATAATGTATTATTTTATATTAAAATTACATTTTTCTACTGATTTGTTATACTTTGGATGAAATTAGTTATGTCCATCTAAATTAGAATATAGCACACTTTAATGGCCTGGGGAGAAATTTCTTAAAACCTTTTTTTGGGTGTCTTATCTTTTCTTTACGCGCACTTTTGACAAAGTTTGTTTTATGATAAAACATCTGCTAAGCACTAAGTTTGACAAGAGCCTAAACTAATAGTACGTTTTTGACAAATTCTTTAAATCGACAAATGTTTTATTTAAATTAGCCACATATACAGTTTTGTAAAAATTATAAATATGCTTATTTTAAATACAGGGTGTTTATCACAGGTGGTTCCCCTTACAACTTTTTTACCTCTTGGGATAGAAACATGAAATTTAGTGTAATTATTCCAAATTAATATGGATTAGTTAATTTATTTATTTGTTTTCTGGCACTTCCTGTTTAACCGGAAATGAGTGCTCCTTTCAAATTTTAAATGGCATCATCGGTATATTTTATCTTATTTTTATAGTATATATCATTCTAAATATAATTGAAGATATGTTCTGTAGTTTGGCGGATTCATTTAATGGATGGTATTTATTTGGGTACACGCCAAAATAAAATTAAAAGTACTAAAAACCAAAAAAAAAAATTTAAACAAGAAAAAAGATAATTAAAAATCGACGTTTCGGTGGCAAATCTGCCACAGTTGTCAAGACAAATGGAATAAAAATAATAAAAATAAAAACTTACTATTATTTAGGTTTTAAAATTCACAATTTTTATGTTTTTATAAGAGATTCTGAAAACTTTGACATTAAATGTCAAAACATGTTTGTTATCTTTTTACTTGTTTAATTTTTTTTTTGGTTTTTTAGTACTTTTAATTTTATTTTGGCGTGTACCCAAATAAATACCATCTAAATATAATGATACCCCATTATGTCATTTTTTGACACTTCCTCAGTCAAAAAAATATTTTTAAAATTTCAATCTGGATTGCCATGATTAGGCTGAAACGATGAATTTTAGGTCAAGGAACTATGGAAAAATCCAATTAATCCAAAAAAACCTCAAAATATCATAATTGTGGTCTATATTCCATAACTTCTGATGATTTAGACTTAATATGATATTGATCTAAACCTGATGGGGTCAATTTGACCACTGATTCAGCGACCCCGAAAACATAAAGATACCATGATAATGGTCTGTTTGTTTACCTTGATATAACCTCGACCTCAACCTAATAGGGTCAAAAGGTCAATTTGACTTCGGATCCTAACACCATAAAGATACCAAGATTGTGGTCTATTTTTGATGAACTTTGATGGTTTAACCTTTAAATGACCTTGACCATGACCTGATGGGGTCAAACCGACCCCCAGATTCGGATTCAGCAACCCCAAAAACATAAAGATACCATGGTCTGCCTTTTAGAGCAGCAACTTTTTTATGTGGCTGTGTTATTAAAACTAATATCAAATCATAATTTACTATATCATGATATACACTCCCCTTCTGTTAAAATTAAAGGGCATTACTTTTGATGTACGATATACCATAAGTATTTTAGCAATGGCGAATTGCTGTTATTGTAGTAACTAACAAACAATATTTTACATTTAAATAAAATTAAATCGCTTTAGTCCATTGGAAAAGGTTAAAATAAATCAGTAGCAAGGTGCATTACATTATATTAGATACATCTCATTTTTCTATCTTAACACTTTACTTAAAACTTTTACATGTTAAAATAAAAGGCTAGCGGTTTAAAACCATTTTACTTTGTGGTTTTATTTAAAAAAAAAAATCAGTAAACTGCAGAATTGAAGCAATGCACTTAATTCAATATAAACAATGATTACCCTTTTATATGGTAGGCCTAAGATATACGGTGTACTCGAGCTGCTAGACGTACTGAGATAAAACAGATTAAGATTGTTGAATTTCTAGACTGACAAGTTGTGTTACTAGACAGGGGGATGATTGAGTTCCTAGACGAGACTTTATTACGGACAGGTAAAAACCCAACACCACAAATTTTATTAAGCATTCCTCATACGGTCAATATATTATAATATAAAATGGGTTTTAGGTGTTTTCTTACTACACCTTTGTCTAGCCCTCCACAATCTCAAATTTATAATTTTGTTATTATCTTATCCCCGTCTAGCAACTCGAGTACACCCAAGATATAAACGTATTTTTCAACATTCAAACCAAAAGTATAACCGCAAAGACCTTAAAACACCACCACATGCTAACATCTTAAACAAACAGATTATCATAATGTTAGTAAACCAAACAGAATTAATAACAGTCAAGCTCCAGCAAAAACAAACATCGAAAACTATTTATCGAAAACACTCGGTGACTTCTTACTAATTAGAGAGCAACTGTACGTTAGTCCGGGGGCTTATGTGTTTAATTGTGGAATAATTTCGTGTAATATTTATTTTTGGTTAAGTATCTTTCAAGATGATGAATATAAGGTATCAAATAATAAAATAGGTTATTATTTTTATTTTTTAAGTTTTTATTGCCCTTTTGGGTCTTCCACCTAGGTCCGACTACTCCTAGTTAATGCGCTGCAGCCCTAGAGGCTTATTGTGCCTTGACCCTACTCCTCCTCATTTACACACCATTCATTCCATAACTTGGATGGTTGCTGCTCGGTCCATCCGCTGACACCGAGCTCCGGGAGTCTGGTCGGCGGTCACCCATCCAAGTTAAGGCCGCGCTCCACGTTGCTTAACTCCGGTGATAGTCTCTGCTGATCTCACTGGCGCAGCAACGAGCGCGGGTTGTTGATAGGTTACATATAGTGTTAAATTAAAATGAGACCAATAACTTTGGTTTCTATCACTGTATTTATCAAAATTGGAACTGCAGTTTCCAAGCCTTGCTACATTTTTAAACTGAACACTGAACATATCACAACGTTAATAATTACAGTGATAGAAAACAATGTTATTTGTCTCATTTTAATTTAAAATGTACTATCACAAAGTAACAGATAACTCAATCCAGTAGTACGTGTGTGTTTAAAGATTTATTCGATTTAAACGATTTGAAATCAAAAATGTTGTAAAAACAAACGAATGCAAAACTTATGTTATCTTAACTGTAATATATACCTTAATATCTAATAGAAGTTCTCTCTTATTTTCACAGTACGAATTTGATAGCAGATCCAATTTTATTAAAATATGAAATAATTCTATAGTTAATTCTAATTACCTGCCCTTCTAAAATATTAAATATTATGTATTTTACAAAAATGGTTTCGACTTTCATTTTTTTTATGCTCAGCTGCATGCAAAAGTTAAACAGTCATTAGATACTAAACGAAGTTCATATTTAATACACTGTTTTCTCTCAGGAAAGTTAAGTCCTAAACATAATAATATGAGGTACCAACAAGAGCATCTCATTTTTGAAGCCTGGTTTCGGTTATATTAAAAAGATCTGTAATTTCAACCTAAGTAAAGGAATGGTTCTAAATTTTGATAATCTTTTTAGATCCTACCTTCTTTTGCTTATAGGAACAGGAATGTTTTGTGCATAAAGCCATTCCCTTATTATTTAATAGTAGTAAAGACATTTAAAAGTAAGTTTTGCTTTTGGTATAGTATTTCAAACCTGATGATATGTATACGCTGATTTTAGTAACTTTCTTCCTATATGTTTTAGTTTACGACTCAACGTTGCGTGATGTAGTTTTAATATTAGGTATTGTGTGTACTGTTTTTGATTTATTTTAAGTTGTAAAATTTTAAACTTTTTTATTACATTTATCCATTACTCGGCCCGTCTTTTAACCATCTTTCCTTGCTTGTAACCAATTAAATAGTACTAATTAGAATTAACTTATCATACCTTTGGGAACATTGGGAATACAAGAAATGTTTAAAGTGCTCAAACTAGATCAGACGATAATCGCTGGATACACGATGTTTTTGATACTGCCGACATGTTGCAGTTGTGGCGTGCAACATTTTACATTTTTGAGCAAAACATCAAAACAATGGACAGTGTTCTGTATTTTTCACACGCAACATCGATGTTGCAAATTTTTAACGCTCCTATTCACTCCACTCCACTCACTTCTAAATATTTCTTAGCTCTATAACAAATTTTCAATTTTGTGTAATAGTATTATGAGATACTTTAGAGATTATTAATATTTATATATTTTTTAAATATAATAACTTTAATTATTATACAGGTGTGGAAACCAACTGGCCGACCATAGAAAAATAAAAGCGTAGGAAATATTCGAGGTGGGATCTCGTCGCCGTCCGACACGGCGGACAGCAGACGGAAGCGGAGTAAGCCAAGCGAATAGGCGGGCTCGTTGCATCGGTGAGTTTTAGGAGAGTACATAGCAAGTTGGTGGAAGGGATTCAGTGTATGATTTGGCTATGGTCGACGGTTTGATTTCCATACCGGTATACAGTTAGGGATCCCGGAACATTTTTACCATTCATTACTAACAAGCTATTTTTTTTTTATTTTGACGAGACGACCAACTTTTTTCTTATAACCATTTTCGTTGGTAGTAGCTTATAGGGGTAGCAGGAATTAAATGTGTTGATTTGACGAATATCAAAAATTTATTACAAACAGGGATTTTCTCTGTTAAATTTCAAGATAATTATCTAAATAGACCTAAAAATATTTGTCCTACAAAATTTAAAGTTTTACCATGTATAGTTAACGATGTCGTAAAAAAACTAGTAACCAGCTGATTTTTTCTGTTAATTAAATTGTATTTATATAATTTAACACCCACATTTTCCTACAAATTGGAAGGTACGTCATCCTGGTTTTTTGATATTAGTCAAATCAACATATTTCATCCCTGCTCCCACTGTATGCTACCACCAAAGAAAATTGTTGTATGGAAAAAAGTTGGTCGTCTAGTCAAAATGAAGCTACTTACGAAAAATTAGCTTGATAGTAATGACTGGTAAAAATAGGTCAGGGATCCCTAACTAATAACAATTAACACTAAGAATTAAACATTATGATACACGTTATATTATAAAATTTTACTAATAGTACTACATATAACACCGTACTAAAACCTATCAAGTTCAACCCCCAGTATATCCCTGATGATATTATTTTTACATTTTGCACCCCTCTGGCACGAAACAAACACATACCGCTGTTCTAGAAAGGGACGTAGTCCATAACCGGTGTAATCTCGTCGAGAGATCCCTAAAGCCCTCTTGAACGGAAACATTCCCGCTCGAAGGCTTAAATTTAATGAAATAGAAAAGGGCAGCCAGTGTGCATCGGAATGAGGGCGACAAAGAGGAGACAAGGACGAACATCTGGCAACGTTGGGTCGAAAAAGAAAGAGAAGCATGTCGAGAGCAAGTAGTAATTTGCGAGAGAGACGGCTAGCATGTCATTACGTCTGCCTAAAAAAGAAAAGCGGTGATACTCGTGACTAGCACTTAAACAAAGAGCTACGCGATGCTATGCGGCGGAACGAGGATGGAGAAAAAGCCGACTCAACGTGATGTATTTATTGCGATCGTCGCTTGTTATTTCGTGCAGCAGCGCCGGCAATTGTTTATTTCGTATGCGGACCGAAACGTAGATCGTTTCGACCTGATGATATGTATCGAGTTTGCGGTATAGCATGATATATGGCTACAAGAAAGTTAGACTGCTAACGGGTGGTCCAGTTACAGAATAGATTCAAGCACTAAATGTGTTTTGCACTTAGCCGGCCAGATTTATTAATTTTTATTTAATAATCCTAATAGTAATTATTTTGATTTTCAACTTTTTAAAGCAGAATGATTATATATATTGCTACTTGTAGTACAAAAACTTTATTGCTTTTATTTTGATTTAAATTACGATCACAAAACCTTTTAAATTAAAATTTTAAGATTTCTGTACACAGTACTTTCCTTTTTTTCAGTTATATGTCAACGATATACAAGCTCAGCCACTTTAAAAGGTTAATAAGAAAGTTAAGCAATAACAAAGCAGCACTAATTCATCACCATGTTTACATGCCGGCATTCTTTGTCTAATTACTTCCTGCCAATGTTAGACAAGCGTTAAACCGTCTTTTTTCCACGCATTGCCTGTGCACCTTTGAATTGGCTGAATGGGTATGGACATACCAAACATTTATTTAGTAGAAAATGTATTCTAATCTTAAATGTCTCTTAGTATCAGCTGACTCTAAAAACTCTCTTCTTCTTTCTCTTTTATTCGTAAATACAACCTTCAAAATTGTTTTCTTTGAAAAGAAAACACATTTGGGTTGTAAAATAACAATAGCAAATAATGGTCTTCTATTCGAGGTAACCATTTTCTAAATCCTCATTAAAGAATAGCATTGTGTCCATTTGTTACGGTTAAATTTCTCTCTGAACAATGCATTGTGCTGTCACAAGCTTCGTCTCACATTTGGCTAAGTTTATTGCAATGTTTTTGACATAGTTTTGCAGTTACAGGTGTAAGTTACTATATAATTAAATGGTTATTATATAAAATACTACAAGGTACCAAGTTATGGTTATGTATTTAAATCAAACAGATTATACATTATGTAATATTACATATTTACACTAAACTACACTGTAGATACCTACTAGCGACTAAACAATCTTTAAAAATTTCTCTAAGTAGTCTGCTATGTGTATCTATAATTATGTACCATATCATATATTAAGTATCTATTTAAATACATGCAATAACAAGGTAAACAATAAAACATAATGACAATAATAACAGGTTAATGACAATTGTAAATAGCAATTAAACATAAAGAAACGTCAGCGAAAGTATAATTACAGTTAGCAAGTAGCCATAAACCCAAGCTTAACAAGGTAAAAACAGTGCATTGACACAAAAATCACATTACCTCCAAGTTGCGCATTCAACTGTCTCGGGCTTCACTCGCTGTGTCAGCCGCTATATCACAACATAGCGTTAAAAAATCGCAGCGGCAACATCTAAGGTCGCGAAAGCCGGCAACGCTGCTCGCCTACATACACAGATTAATGTTAAAATATTTTGGGATTCACCTCGCGATTTCACTAAGTTAGAATGCTCCGATCTTCACGAAAATTTTTCTGTACGTCTAGAAGATGGGCACATACACGACACCACAAAGAAAATTCTGGAAAATTGAAAATTAAAGGTATGAATCGCGAAATTAGCAGCAGCGTGTTGGCATTTAAAGCATTTCGGATGTACTAGCTGATCTAAAGAAACGAGCTTTGGCTTCGACCCGCCTGAATATAACCCCGCCCCTAACCAATCAAGTAATCTCTTTTGCCTTGACGTCATACGGATGAGCACGAACGGATCCGAATGCGGGCTTCGGCCTAGCAGGGAACTGCATACCATTTTGTTGTGTATGTTGTGTGTGTGTTTGATTTTGTTTTCAAATTTTATTTTTGGATGGAGTGAATTTTGTTTGCAACTAGGGGAGCGGTATTAACGCCGCTTGGCGAAACTGTACTGTTTGAGCTGACTGACGGTTTGATTATGGGTGGGGGCCTTGTTGATGAATGAGAAACACTGGACATGGATTGATTTTTACGACGGCTGTAAAGTGTTTATTAAAGGTGATCGTAAATGTAGGCAGTCGTTGGGGTATAATGTTGATTTTATTATGGGGGTATTATGGTATGCACCATTTTAGATTTATGGTTCTGGGTGTTGATACACTTAAAATGAAGGTTGATGGGACTGTTTAAATTTATTAGGCATTAGTTTTTAATACTAGTTAAGGTTCAATATTAGATAAACATATTTTTCTTTATGGACACATTTTTGGGGTATAAATTAATAAATTAAATTGTTGTTTTTTTTTATTAAAGAAGCCTCTACTTGCATCTGTTTAGGTAGATCATGGCAATATATTTAGGCATACCTATACAGGGGTCCGGAAATTACGTATTAAGTTTTCTGTGGGCGATTCTGCACGAAAAATTAATGCAACAAACTTTTATCTAATTTTTTCGAAAAGTTAAAATTAACGGAGAAGAAACAAATTTTGTTGTTATTTTTTCTAATAACTTTTTTCTAGTGTACTAATTTTTGCCAGATTTTGCACACATATCAATAACAAATTATCCAAAAGCAACGTTTGTTTTTAAGGCTGGCTTTGCTTGTTAACGTACGTAAATGTTTAAAGTCGGGGACACATTTAACCTTGTGGGCGTCACATTTGAGAATAACCTTAACTGGCATAAACATATTGTATCTATAGCCACCGCGGCTTCAAAAAAGCTTGGATTTCTTTTCCGAGCCAAAAGTATTTTTCTCCTTCCAAATTTATACACTTTGTATGTATCCCAAATTCGACCCTCTCTGGAATATTGTTCTCATGTCTGGGGAATGGCATCCCCTACAACCCTCAGCATTCTTGATACAATTCAAAGAAGGGCTGGTCGTCTTGTTAATGATCCTTTACTTACTCAAAGACTTCCTTCTCTTGCCCATCGTCGAGCTGTGAGAGATCTATCACTCTTCTATAGACAAATTATCCAGTATAGTCCCTCCTCTTGCAGCTCCCAACAGAGAAACTCGTGGTGCCGCGCGTGTGCATCCCTATACGGTTCAATTGGACAGGCCCCGAACTTCCCATTTCGTTCGTTCTTTTATCCCTAGAGTTTCTAGACTGTGGAACCTACTGCCAGCGGAGGTCTTTCCTTCCCCCAAAGCTTATTAAAAAGTTTTTAAGTCCCGTGTTAACAAACTTCCTCTTACCCTGCTTAAGACACCCACGGTACGTTAGTATTTAGGCTTTCAGCCTTCGTGGATTGTCCAAAGATAAAAAAAATCTAAGAAACCGTTCATTTTAAGTTAATGCAACAAATGGGCCCATTTAAAAGATATTTTGATGCTCTTTATTAATTTTATATCCTAATTTATAAACGGATTAAAACAAAAAATTTCAAAGTAATTGTTTTTTAAATTTAAGGACAGTTTAGGCCCTTTGGCACTACTGGCGTCAAATTAATAGGGTAAATATAAGGAATCATTAGTGATATGTACGAAACATTTTTTGCAAAAATCAGTACACTAGAAAAAAATTATTTAAGAAAAAAATCAACTGTATCTTCGTTTATTTTGAGTTTTCGAAAATATTAACTATATAGAAGTTTGTTGCATTCATGAAAAAAGTTATTTAAGAAAAAAATCAACAGTATCTCCGTTAATTTTGAGTTTTCGAAAAACTTGTATATAGAAGTTTGTTGCATTAATTTTTCATGCAGAATCGCCCACAGAAATCCTGACGTGTAATTTACGGACACCCTGCATACCTTGTAATGCTTACAAAAATATAAACGATACTTATATAAAATAGGTGTTTTACATGCGTCAACTTAGTGAGGTCTGTCTTAGACTGAGTTCAATTAAAAATATTTTCCAGTATTGAACCAAGGCTGACTTGAATTAGTCAACTGTAGTTTACAAGTTTGTCTCTTTAAAAAACACATCTTTTAGTAGATCATTTTTGAGGGATGAAATATGTTAAATTATATAGAAGCATAAAGCTTTTTCAAAACCTCTTACAATCCACTTAAATTCATTGTATTTCTAGAGTAAAAAAGCATCTAAAGTTAATATCAGGTAAAATATTTCAGAGCACGTACTCTGTAACTTGATAGAAAAGAAATTTCCTGAAATTGCCATACGAGTTACATTGCATAGAAAGGAAATTTCTTTTCTATCGAGTTACAGTACCTACTTAGTTTTTCAAAGGTCAAAAAGTATTTATTAACTTAATATCTATAACGAATATTTGACATGTATCTGTCACAATAAAAACCATTTCTTAAGCTGGTTTAACACTTATTAAACTTCTTGTTAAATAAGTTGAACCAAGTTCACCTTGAAAAAATTTGATAATGTAAAACAGAAAATTGGATATCAAAGAATTTCAAGGTCGCTTTGTCAACTTAGTTTAAAGGATTAGAACACGTCCTATTTTTCTTTAAATATATAATGCAGATTTACCAACCTCACGGATTAAAAATTGACAGTTAGCAACTACTTAACCTCAAATTTATCGTGATTAGTGGCGTATTTTGTTGTGTGTTTATTTAAATTGTATGTTTATTTAAAGATTTTAAGGCCAGCTTTTAAATTTTACTAATTTAAAGTTATTTTATTAGTGTTTCATGTTTTTACATTTATAAGGAAACAAACCACTTAGTTGGTAACTTTGAAATTTGCTTTAAAGAAGCTTGTCAAATAATTTCTTCTTTTACAATTTCGTCTTCAAACAAACTGTACCAAACCAAATATTTGATCAAGAAGTTTGATAAGTGTAAAATCAGCTTTTCCAGTAAGAATGTGCCTACCCATTTATAGGCAACGTCTATAATAATACAATATAAGACCAAAGAAAGCTAGATACTCCTTATATTATTGCTTAGTATTTCATTGATTTTATTATTTACCATTATATTGTACCTATATGTATGTATTGTATTAAAAAAATTATATCGCTTTGTTTTGTATTTTATTGTATGTTTTCGTGTTGTATTTTATGAGTTTAAAGCATGTCCTTTTGCAATATAGTGTGTTGAAAGAAATTGTGTAGTTCAAAAGATATTTGCCCGTTGGATTGATTGGTATGTTGATTTATGGGGAGGTTAATCACGCAACCATATTTGCACTCCACTCTGTTGGCTTATTGTGCACCCCTTTCTTGTGACAGCAATCCACTTTTCTTTATTAGGTCTAACACATTTCTGTCAAGATGCTCGCATGCAAAATAGGGTTCCCGCTATGTATGTTTCCAAACAGTTCTTTGCGTATAAGTGCATTGCAGTTGTATATGAAGTGTGAGGCTGTTTCTTCCTCTTCCCCACAAAACCGTTGCATATATATGTGCCCATTTTCTGCAAGTGCTTTCTTAGATAATAGTTGCCTGTGTTGTTGGTTTCTTGAAAGAGTCGCCTAGTGTCTTTTTTGCATGAAATTGAACTGGTAATATTTGCCAACCGTCTACATGCTATTTTTGGGATCATCTTCTTATTATTGTTTTCATCACGTATTTAGAGAGTTCAAGTACTACCTCTGAACCGTTCAACCTTCTAGATGATCGAACTCTTGCTAGTTTATCTTCTTTTTAATTGCCTTTTATTCCTGAGTTGCCAGGAACCAAAGAAGTTGTGTCCAAGCTATGGAATGAATGGTGTGCGAATGGGAAGGGGTAGTGGTCAAGGCACAATAAGCCTCTAGGTTTCAATGCACCACCTAGTGGGGCAATCGTCGGACCTAGGTGGAAGACTCCGAAAGTAAAAAAGTAAAATATAATCGTCGTAGAACGCTGGAAATATGTCTATTAAAACAGCATAGAGAGGTAGGTACATATGTACAATCGATAATTTATTTTAAATTTAAACCACTACAGATTTTACTTTGATAAAATTTTCGGCCCACGTTGGGCGCCCTCTGAAGGTTACGCAAGTTAATGGCAAATATGTTAATGTAGAGTTTTTCCTTGATATCGTCTAGTTTTTGCATATTATTTACTATTGTAGGAATACAAAGCTGGAAACACAAAAACTTTAAAATCGAGTTGCAACTTAGTATTAGGCCGGGAGGTAGCAACGTCGAAAAAACAAGAATTTTTATGTTGTTCTCCCTTCTCTCTTACCTTGACATTTAGAGCTGTCACTGATACTTAAAAATGCAGACCTTGGTCATATATTATCTTTTTAAGTTTCATTAAAATATACCAAACGTTTCAGAACTTAGAAGGGGACGACTCTATAATTAGCAATGATAAAAGTGTCTGAAAATAAAAAAATATGTTCGGTAAACCTATCTAAAGGCACGAAATTAAAAATTAGGTTTCTTAAAATGTTTTGAAAACCGTGGATTATCACCTGTACAGGTAGGATGCGAACTAACAAAAGCAACCACTACCGCCAGCCAGACAACCCAGGGTCTATCCGGAAAAGAAAGGAGAACAACATATCAAAAAATCAGCTGACCTAAAATCTTTTTCGAAAACGTTGCTACCTCTTATACTATAAATCTTTGTTTATTTAGGTCGATTAAAGAAAGTAGATAATAAATATAGTATACATAAATAAATTCTTTAATAAAACATTATTGTTAACTGGTAAAAAAATGCAAGAGGGTAATAATAATAAAATATATTAGTTTTTGCCCCACGTTGAGCGCTTTTTTGGAGTTTATTATTATAGTCCTAATATGTTTTAAATAAATTGGTTCTAACCCTCCAACGACTACTTATTATTAGTTAGTAGTCGCTTTGTTCTTGGGTAAATATATGCCAATATAACAGTGCATTGGTAAAGTATGAACGCTGTAAGTTCAACACCGCTACGTCATCAGAATCAGCAACCAAATGTTTACATACAAAAGGACCGACTTGCCATGTATTTTTTTACCAAAGGCTTCGCTTAATTGTAGCACAAAATAACTAGCTACCGCAAATTGTAGATATAGCGTGTCTGTAGTCAATGAGATGTGTGATTGGGGCGAAGTGACCTATAGTGAAGTTTAGAATTGCAATAATTCATTATGAGGTCATATGCGACCCATGTTGTCATTTATGTATGAAAAATTTAATGTTACCACCATTTACTTTGTAAGTATTTTTATCAGTAAAATAAGTAACTAAGGTAGTTGCGGCTAATAAGGCCTGTCAGGTAATAATATAATTAACAAAAATCCACATTCACATGTAGATAATACGCACTTATGGTGATTAAGGCTAGTTGTAGCGCGTTAGCTTGCTCGCTGTGACTGGTGGGACGCCAATTATAGTAGCCAATATGGTTCACTTAATCGTAAGTGTAATTTGTAATATTTCACCTACATTTATTTATAAATTTGCAGTATAGTTTTCTTTTATTATTTGTTTTTAAAACATTTGATTATTAAAAAAATTCACATGGTCCAAACATGATTTATTTTCTTTCTCTTCACATACGTTGTTGGCGGTTTTTAAGGTCTACCAAATTTGGTCATAGGCCTAATTATCCTCCTACTTTTAACATCAACATTTTTTGTTTTACAATTATTGTACAATTATTGTACAACTACAAACACAATGTCTTATCAATAACATTGTGGTTAAAAACTGACTTGAAGTCAGCAGAGGATCGCTGAACCCCTATAAAGCTGCTAGAAGTTAAAGGTGCAAAAATATTAACAGTTTGAAAAATAGTTTTTTTAAATCCTCCCTTAATGAGGACAACAGATTTTTTTTACAGAATTATAAAGTTTGCTGAAGTAGGATTTTACCACGGATTGTACGAAAGAATCAAAATATCATTAAAAATAGCTTTAACTCACAGGATTGCATCGCTGGTAAATATTAGTTTAACCCTTTACTGAAAAGACATTCAAAAATATCAATAATAAAAGCTAAGCAAGAGCAAGAAAGCTTATAAATATGTATATCATTGATGAACACTTAACACGGTTACGCAAGTTCTAGTAAACTAAAGTTAAAAAGTCATAAGAAAGAGACATTTGTTGTAACTTTTTAAAAATTAAGTTTAAACAAGGCATTCCTATTATTGCTAATCAAAATTGCCAAATGTACTGGGTCATTTTAATTTTGTTAAATCTATACTAATATATAAAAAGGTAAAGTTGTTTGTTTTCGGTTTGTATGTTTGTAGCCGCTAATCTTCGGAAGTACTGAAACTATAAAAAATTTATCACAATCAGAAAGCTACTCTATGCAGGAGTTTTATAGGCTATAGGTACTTTCCTATGTTTAAACAAAAAGTTGGACAAACTATAACTAAAATTTGATATTGACGTTACTATTCTTAACGAATTTTTATGCAGTTTTTTTTAATAACTAGAGTGATTTAAGAGGAAGGTTTATATGTATAATAATATGAAAAAAACATATACAGAGTGCATAAAAAATAGTTTACATTTAAAATTCGATATTGACGTTACTATTCTTAACGGATTTTAATGCGGTTTTTTTAAATAGATAGAGTGATTCAAGAGGAAGGTTTATGTGTATAATAATATTTAAAAACATATACAGAGTGTATAAAAAATGGTTTACATTTAAAATTCGATGTTACTCAACGGATTTTAATGCGGTTTTTTGATTAGGTAGACAGATTTAAGGGAAGGGTTTATATGAATAATAATACCAATAAAAATAGCATATACAGAGTAACTAAAAAAATAAATAACATTTAAAATTCGATATTGACGTTACTATTCTCTACGGATTTTGATGCGGATTTTTTTAAATAGATAAAGTGATTCAAGCGAAAGGTTTATATTTATAAAAATGCATAAAAAAACATATACAAATTGTTTAAAAAAAAATGTTTACATTTAAAATTCAATATTAACGTTACTATCGCAATTGACAAAAAAATTGTTTATAGAAATCCTACACAGGTATCTATGATTTATAATAAAATTATAGAATTGCCACACAGGGTGGGTAAAAAAAAGATGTTATATTAAAAAACCCTTAAAACTAAAATGAATTCTAACTATATTATTATACCATCCAGCGGTTTACAAAATTGCTTAAATATAAAGATTTGCAAAATATTTATTGGTATTTTATAAATATATTTTACAGGGAGTACCAACATTTTTTATTAAGTTTCTTATTATTATTCAATGGATTTTGATGCGTTTTTTTATAGGTAGAGTGATTCAAAATGAAGGTTTATATGTATATAATAATATGCAAAATCTTTAGGGTATAGGGAAGGGGAATTGTTTTACTCGAATTTAACGCGTGCGAAGCCGCGGGAAAAAGCTAGTATATTATAATCCTAGACCTTATTAGCCTATTATACTATAAATAAGACCTATTGACAAGGTGCTCAAAAATGTTTAATTTTGTTTTTGTGTACGAGAAATCTAAAAAGTGTTTGTTTGCTCTTTATAGTAATTAGTAAATAGATATGACTTGCAATAAAATTTGTTAAATTAAATGTACAGTTTTTATTTTATTTCAAATCTCGCTTAGCTAGGACTTCTTAGCCACACCTACCTTATTTATAAAAAATATGATAAAGCTTTAAATATAAACTTTCCTATTTATTTTTTTACAAATTAAGTAATTTGGAAAATTATATTACAAATAAATAAAACTATTAAACTTACTAACTAGAAGTAGAGCCTAAATTATCTCTAATATCGTCATTTTTTAATTAAATATTATTTTACATATGTAAAGTCTGAACCACCTATAATTAATTCTAAAAGCAATGTCGCCAAGTGCAGAAAAAATGATAAAGTAAACAAACCTTTTCGAAAGCACATAGCCTCTGACAAAGCCTGTTTTTTGGATAAATAAAAAAGCATTGCTAAAACGCGTATCACGTACTAAGAACACATCATCTTATTTCGTCTCTGTCCTGCTATAAAAAGTGACACGTGCCGTAAAGAATTATAAACTCGTCGGGTGTATTATTTATTGATGCAATATAATTGTTCACAAAAGAGTTTGTTTATAGTAAGAAGATTTTAAAAGCGCAAATTCCGTACCCTTTGAAAATAATACAAAAAAACATAAAAAAGGCCGCCTGCAATCTGAATATTTTATACAAAGGCGCCGCTACCCTTTACAGCCACGCGCCAATACACTATGGGATAGAAATCCAATATTTTGGCCAAAAAGCAACTTTGAAATTTTAATGGCTCATGCTGTGTATTTCAAAGTAGATACTCCAAACTACATGTACGCAAAATTATAAAAGGATATGACGACTTCTATTGGGGTAATAAGAAACTTGAAAATGTATTTTAAGTAAACATAAATATACAACATTTAATCTCCTTAGTTTATTATTACCCTTGATTACTAAAAAAGTAAAAGAGTTTAAATAATAAGAGCTATTGGTGTGTTTCCGATGCAGTATCGCGAAGTCTCGCTACTTTTGTCAAAGATTTTTTACCTTTTTCTTTATCAGTTTTTGTACTTACAATTGCCTTCCTACTTTTTGCTACTTCTGAGTGTAAGGACAGATACAAGATTTTTTTATAATTTACAAGGTTTTTCATTTTTAAAATTTAATATGTTTTGTCCTACACTGTATATCCTAAAAGATAAAAGCATTCTGATGAAAGATATGGATTCTACAGAATCTACCCAACAAAACAGTGTTATTATTTATTTTATACGTTAAAGAATAAAAAAGTTGGGAAGATGTATCTCTATTACGCTTCTAAGAATAATTTAAAATTATTTTTCAGATTTGGATGCTCATATTTCCGAAACTAATTGAGATAGACACATCAAATGTAGTATTTTTCTAAAGCATTTTAAAAGATTTTTTTGGTTGTGATATAATATTCAGGGTATTTCATTTTAAAAAATCTTACCCATTGTCGTACCCTTTATATCATATGAGATAATAATCATCGGATTACTGATTAAAATACTACCGAATTAACCAAACAAGCTGACATTTTAGTTTATTTTGTATCTACAATAAAAAATAATAATGTTAAGTGAGGTGTAAATTTATAATAACATATAATAAGTTTTAGGTTTCCAAAAAGCATTTGTAATAATTTATAATATTTTTCCAGTAAAAAGCATGTCATTTTAAGTTAGATTGGTAAGTTTCAGAATTTTGTCCAAAAAAATAATTTCTATCCCATAGTGCGATGACCACCTGAATCAACCGGCATAGCATAAAAAAATATAGCAAAGGCGGCCGCGAAGACAAGCATGCCGATTTATTTGCTTTAAACTTTTTGTATTTTTTTTCTTATCAAAGAGCACCGAATTTACATTTTTAAACTGTTCCTTCTATACATTAGATACTCTGCGGCAACCCTTTTAGAATGAATAAAATCTGGTCCCAACCATATCTTTATATTCTAGCAAATCTTGTAGAATCGCTAACCTTAGTTTCATTTTTAAAATTTTTAGTTTTGATAGTTTTTGCTCACAGTTTATTGAGTGCAAGTAAAGACAATTATAGTTTAGTAAAACTATAATTGTCTTTGGTGCAAGAAAATGACAATAGATACATTTTTGTAGACAATAAATCAAAATAAGGCAATAAATGTAAATTAAACTTGTGTAATATTTTTTTTGTCAAGGTTGGCACCGTTATTGTCTGATATATTTTAATAACAGGTAAAAAGTTCTTATTCTTTGTAAACTTATGTGATCAGCATAAGAAAATCTACAGTGGCGCAACTAGCCTCTGGTTTTTGGGGGCTTAAGTCACTGGCGTAAATATGGGGAGGGAAAAGGGGTAGTAACCCCCCTCTAGGGCTGTTTAACAATATTTTAAAGTCTTCAAAATAGTATCTGTAATGTGCTATAAAACAAATAAAATGTTAAAATGATTTGAAAAAAATAATATTCTCTATATTATTTTCCTTAAATTAAATATTTTGTCGTTTACGAAATACCCTGAATATGTAAATATCCATTATGCCTCCCAGAAAATAAAATTATGTACGCCAGTGGCGTAAGTCTCTGTTTATTGCGCCCCTGATTAACAATTTAATATATCACGTTCACATTACGAAATAGACTATAGTTTTAAAAATTTTATAAATTGATTCTTGTATATTTATAGCTTTATTAATGCTTTGTACAAAAAGAGATGTGTTCCAAACTATTGAATTTAAACATATTTCTAATATTTTTCTTACAATTTGCCCCCTGTTAACACCTGTATCCTGTAAACATTTCATTGCAAAAAGAAATTTAGAGAATATTAATAATTTTAGGCTTTTTAAATGTTTTTAATATTTAATTTGTTTTATTACATACTATACTGCAGACGGTAATTTGCAAGTTTTTTTATCCGTTTATATTTGTTTTATTACTTTGGATTTCTTCCTTACTTTAGCTCCGTGAGTGGCCCCCTAGTGGCCCCAAGATGTTGGTCCACTGGGCAGTTGTAAGTATATTTTGTAATATTATACCTATTGTATTTATAAATTTGCAGTATAGCATTAGTTTTCTATTATTATTCGGTTTTAAGACGTTTGATGTTTAAAATAGTAATTTATGTATGCATAAAGTGATACTTTAAAAAAGACATTTTATGTATGTGTTACATACTATATTTTTTCCACGACCGTATAAAAATTTCCCAAAATACCATTTTATACATGTTTTATTTATCTAAACTTATTAATTTTAATTTTTGCAGCACATCCATTATATTATAACAAAAAAGCATAGCATCCTTATTTGTTAAGAGGCAATTATCCTCCTCATTCATTATGAATTTATTTTTTTAAATTGTATGGACTTATGTTTTGTAGAAATAATGGGTACTAAAACAATATAAATTCCTTTTAAATTTCTTAGTCATCCAAATTCAATATCACTGTTAATTTTTAATAATTTTTATTAAATGTATTCGCAAACTGTCAAATTTTAAAACTAGTGACACATGAACTAAAAGAAATAATGACGAAATCAAAGGTAATTTAACCGTTTGGTTCAGTTGATGTCGCGTTTACTGTTTACATTGCTTAAATTGATATTTAGGTTTATTGAAGTAGGTATTGAAACAAAACACTGATTCAAAGTGTTAAAAAAGCTTCGAAGTATTAAAAAAGTTACTTTTTTAACACTTTATGTAGTGCACTAGAATGGAGTACTTTAACTTAATGGGAACGATTAAAAAAACTGCATTTTTTTAACGGTCGTGTAAAAAAGTTATTATGATCCAAATATGATTTATTTATTTTTTTATTACACACGTTGTTGGCGGTTATAACCGCCCACCACATTTGATTATAGGCTGTATTATCCTCCTCCTTTTTATATCAACATTTTTTGTTTTAGAATATATTCTATGTTTATTTTTTACAACGTTAGAAAATTAAACAAGTAATTTAAACTATTTGCCAATTGAATTCTTCATATTTTTAGTAACAACCACAACGTCTTTCAAATGAGCATTGTGGTTAAATACTGACTTCGAGTCAGCAGAGAAACACTGAAGCCATATAAAGCAGTTAGAAGTTAAACGTTTAAATATATCATCAGTTAAAAAAAACTTTGTTAAAAATCCGTACTTAATGAAAAAAGAAAACAAATCCGTCTTTACTACCTGCTCACCGTAAATCTTATTTAATTCACTGGAAAGATGTTTCAAAAATTTGTGAAGAAAAAGTTGCACAAAAGAAAGAATACCAGGCAAAAAAGTAATACAGAAACTGTACTAAAAGTTTTTTTAAATATTTAACACACCGTAGTTTAAAAACTAAGGCGTTTAGGACATATGTTTATATGAAGTTCTTTTCTTATTTTCTGTTGTAGAATCGCCCCGTAAAGTTTGTCGGTTGAGTTACTGGACACCCTGTATGTATGTAGGTAATTTGATTGAAGTTGACGAAAACTTTGATGTCTATTGGTGCATAAACGGTGAGGTTTATCGACTTTAATAAAGAGTACCTTATTTTTTAAGTTTTTGATTGTCTATAAAATGGCGCCCCTAGCTTTGCCTTATTTGTCAAAATAAAAAAGTTATGATGTAAATAAATTTTAAGTTTTAGGTAAAGTGCCCTCTGGCGGTATTAAAAAAATACTTTTGTCTTAAAATTTTAGAATCTGCAAAGCTACATTTCTGTGCCAAATATCAACTGGATTGGTTAAAAAATAAATGCAATATGGCAAAAAAACAAAATAAAAATTGAACTTTGACGGCTTGTAACTCGAAAACGAATGACATTTTGAAAAAAAATATATATGAAGCTCTACCCTTATTTTGTCAAGTAGAATCAACCCCTTAAGTTTCCTGATCGATTTTTGAATCACCCTGTATATAAAGAGGTAAAGTTTGTAACTTTGTGAATCTGTGGGTTTGTAGGCGCTAATCTTCGAAAGTACGAAACCTATCGTATATGTTTTTCACAATCAGAAAGCTGCACTATTAAGGAGTGTTATAGGCTATATGTTACTATGATTAAACAAAAAGTTCAGACATTAACGCCCAACGAAGTGGGCACGGGTATGCTCTCCTGGAGAAACTATAACTAAAATTCGATATTGACATTACTATTCTCAACGGATTTTAGTGCGGTTTTTTTTAAAGATAGAGTGATTCAAGAGGAAGGTTTACATGTACAATTTTATCAAAAGAAAAAACATCTATAGAGGGTTTAAAAAATAGTTTACATTTAAAATTCGACATTACTCAACGGCTTTTGATGCGGTTTTTTAGGTTTACATGAATAATAATATAAAAAAACATATACAGAGGGTTTAAAAAAATAGTTTACATTTAAAATTCGATATTGACGTTACTATTGCAATTAAAAAAAAGTTTTTATAGGAATTGTACGCAGGTATCTATGGTTTATAAAAAAATATATAGAATTGCTACACAGAGTGGGCCAGAAAGATGTTATATTAAAAAACCCTTAAAACTAAAATGCATTCTAACTATAGTATTATACCATCTGGAGGTTTACAAAGTTGCTTAAATATAAAGATTTGAAAAATAATGATTAGTATTAAAAAATATTGTAAAGGGAGTACCGAATATGTTTTATTAGGTTTCTTATCATTGTTTAATGGATTTATATGCGTTTTTTAAATAGATAGAGTGATTTAAGAGAAAGGTTTATATGTATCTAATAATATCCAAAATCTTCAGGGTATAGGGAAGGGAAATTGTTTTACTCCAAATTTAACGCGTGCGAAGCCGCGGGTAAAAGCTAGTCATACAATAAACTTCTAGATAGAGCTTTGGCGTGTACCCAACAAAAAGACCTTTGAATTTATGAACCCGGCCAAAGCAAAGAAGCTTATAAATATTTAGTTGATGATCACTTTACTAGGTTAAGAAAGGTCAGAAAAACCAAATTTAAAAAGTCATTAGAAAGAAAAATGTGTTGTTATTTTTGAAAATTTTGGCGTACACTGGGCATTTTTATTATTGTTATTCAAAATTACCAACTTACCAACTATTTAATTGTTTTATTAAGTTAAGATTATTTAAATGAAATCCTAGGCCTTATTACCCTACTATAGTATAATAAGGCCTATTGACAGGGTTTTCAAAAATTTTTGACTTTGTTTTTGTGGACGCCAAACCTTTTTTTGTTCATATTTTATAGTTATTAGTATACACAGTGACTCATAAAAAAAAAGGGACGAGGCAAAAATAATAATTAACTTTAAAACTTAATAACTTTTGAACCAACTCTTAGATTTTAATACATGTTTGTTTTGTGTACCACCATATTTTCATATCAGTTTTTTGATGGGATCATAATTTAATTTTCACTACCGGATATCGTACAGGGGCTAGTCCAAGACATAGGTTTTTTTGCGATTGTACGAAACATCCTGTAAAATGACCTGCCTGTATTATCAACATTCTGCATAAGTAATTCGGTAGCCTGATTCTTAACGATTATTTTGTTTTTTGAATGATAGCTGTATCTTTATTTTTGGGATCAATCCAGGTAAATAAGTAGAGTGATGCTTTGTTGGTCAAAAAAGGTATTACATGCAGTAAACTAAAGACAATTTTAAAGAGAATTATAATGTTAAAATCCAACAAAATATAGGTTAATAACAAGTATTTCCCCTCTGGCTCTTAATACCCTTAGTAAACGCCTTGGCATACTTCCTATTAGCCGTGTAATTAAATTTTGCGGAATTTTCTATCATTTTTGAACAAGAAATTGCCTAGTTCGTCTAAACTCTCAGCTACACGCACGCTACTATGTATTCGTTTGCCAAGTAGATCCCATAAATGCTCTACTGGATATAGGTCTGGACTTCTAGCTGGCTAGGGTAAAGCCAGTATGCCAATGTAACGTTCGGCAGTGAGAGAAATCTTCCGCAAAATACACGGTTCTATGCATGCTTCTAAAGAAATCCCAGCCCACACCATTACAGAACCCCTTCAAAACTTTCTTTCTCCACGAAAAATCCTCCTCATACCTTTGACATTTTTGCCTCCAGATTCGTTGCCGCCCATCGAATAAACGTTGACTACTGTGGTTTATTTCAATGAATTTTTTCACGGGCAAAATTAGGACGAGCTTAACGATGCTCTTATAATATTCCGCGGAATACTCAATAGCTTATAACTTTTTAAGCAAAATTTTTTTAGTATCTAAATTTATGAGAAGGCTTTATTTAGAAATATTTAATAGTAAGAAATTAAAATCACCGTTCGCAAATTTATTGCAAATTTTCGTTACCACGAAGCGGAAAATGGCGATTAAAATAAGGACCACACCCCCGTGAAATATTTAATCGTTGATAACTTCAATGCGCAAATTTTTTGACTATTAAAATGTATCAGAGGGCTTCATTTAGAAACATTTAAAAGTAGTAAATTAAAATTTAAGTCATTCGCGAATTATTTTGCAAACTTTTAACCCTAAGAAGCGACGCGGAATATTCAATAGCTCATAACTTTTATAAGTAAAATATTTTGACTATCTAAACTTACAAGAAGGCTTTTCTTAGAAATATTTAATGATAAGAAATTAAAAATCGATGCAGTTTGTAAATTTATTGCAAATTTTCGTCATCACGTAGCTGAAACTGGCGACTAAAATTAGGAGAGGGCCCAGTGGAATATTTAATACTTCATAACTTCAATGCGCAAATTTTTTTCTATTAAAATTTATTTGAGGGCTTCATTTAAAAATAATTAAAAGTAAGCAATTAAAATTAAAGCTGTTCGCAAATTTATTGCAAAATTTTGTTACCACGAAGGTGAAACTGAGATATTAGTAGATAAGAAGGTAGTCCAGTGGAATATTTATTAGTTCATAACTTTACTGCGCAACACTTCTTGACTAACAAAATTTATTAAAGAGCCTTATTGAGATATATTTAAAAAGAAAAATTAAATACTAAGCCATTGGCGAATTTTTTATTAGAGGGCTTTATTAAAAAGATTTAATCACTGTCGTACTGGGCACCATTTGACCCACAGGACTAAATTTCAAAATGCCCCCCTGTACAGGGTGCTCCAGATTTGAGGGTGACCATTGGGATTTCAGCAACCGTAAAAAATACAAAGTTTTTTAAATTAGCGCGAAGTTGCACAACTAGGAGCACTTCAATGTACCTCTGATAAATCTAAAAAAATTAAAAACTTTGGGAGATATGTGTAAAGAACCAGAATTTGTAATTTGGTTTTTACTTTTTGTAATGATATGTATCATTTAATTATCCTTGGAAAGCTTTATCAAACATAGGGTATTTTGTCGAATTGTGTTCCATTTAAAGAAACAAAGTTGATGGTTTCTAGAAGACGAAAAGTCGCATTTAAAATATGATAGAGCTCAAAAAGTTGCTGTCAGAAAGTGCTTTCAGTTTTTTAATAGTGTTTTAAATAAACTGCTAACAAAATAAAAAAAAAACAAACAAATTTTTTTTTCCAGTCATGTTCAAAATTTTCCAGATTTTTTAATAATAATAACAATACATTAAGGAGTTCCTAAATAAACTTTGCCCTTATTTGTATCTCATACGGTTTTTGAAAGCCCAATGGGGAAAACTTGTACAATTTTTAAATATTATACCTAGTATTTAAAAAATCATTTTTACAATGGAAGGTAGTAAAATTTATTTGAAAATATTAAAATCTTGTATTTTACGTCCAGTTTACAATAAATGTTTTAAAAACGTCTAAATAAACACGAATGAGAGCTGCAGTTTTAAAAAGTCAATGCAATTATCCAAAAATAACCTATTTAAACATTGTTGTCGCAATCCCAATCTTATACTTTTTTGAAAATTTCTTTTCGTTTCACCTTTTTTGTTTTAAAACATAGCTATTGTAGATATAAATTTACAGAGTAATAATAAAAATTACATACTTTTAAATGTATGTTGTTTTTATTACTTTGGATTTTTTCCCGCTTTATCTTCGTGAGTGGCCCCCAAGGCGTTGGCTCACCGGGCATTTGCCCGGTAGCCTGGTGGCCCAGTCCGACACTGGCTAAACTTTTTCAATAATTAACTACCGCTAAAATTTGAGCATCTCGCTGAGGAGTAATATGTCGTAACATAAATGATAAGTTTAAACGAAATGCAAATAAAAACACCACTCTACTTATTCGCCCATATTGACCCCTAAAATAAAGATACGGTTACCATTCAAAAAACATAATAATCGTCAAGAATCAGGTTGCCGAATTACTTATTCAGAATTTTAATAATACAGGGAGGTCATTCTACAGGATGTTTCAAACATTCGCAAAAAACACATGTCTTCCCTTGCCCCTGTACGCTGGGTGGTAGTGAAATGTGGATCATGATTCTATTAAAAAATTAATGTGGAAATATGTTGGTACACAAAAACAAAAAAATATTGATATCCAAGAGTAGGTTTAAAAGTTATTTAGTTTTAAAGTTAAAGAATATTTTAACCTCGCCACTTTTTTGTGGGTCAATGTAGCTTTAATTTACAATAAAATTTGTTGAATTAAATTTACCGTGTTAATTTTATTTGTTATCTCCCTTATTAGCCGCACCTACCTTATATGTTTTATAATGCATCAAAGCAACATGTTTTATTATTCAGAAATATTGCAATTTTGCATAAATAAAAATGGTTTATAATTCCAGGTGCAAACAAGAATAAAGCGTATAGTTCTATGGTTGAAAACAAAACCGGTTTCCGATCAAAATAATGGTGGACTCCCCTGTTGAGACTTTTGAAATATAGGGGACAGGAAATCAAATTAACTATAAATCATGCGTTCATGACGGGCAAATTTGGGTTGTATAATTTTTATCGATTTTGTCTCATGTATCTATATTATTTTTATTCCTTATCTTTTATTACAAATAAATGTAACAAAATTGTTGTTAATAGAACAAAATATTTCTTAAATAATTTTACTCTCATACCTACTAAATAAAAGATAAACCAGATTAAACCAGCTGTTGAAACCCGTATTGTTATATCTTTATTTAAATAATTGCAAAGAACAATTTAAGCTAAAAATAATATATTGAGTGTCCAAAAATTTCGTTTGTATATTTTAAGGCACGATACTAAGCGTAAGCGGCCAGCGTAGAGCGGAAAATGTGAAAGTGCTCTCTTTGATCTTTATGGGAGGATACAAGAACTTGTTTTTTTTTTAAATCAGCCGGCTGCAATATTCCTAAGCGAAAAGTCCTGCCGCTGGCCACTCGAAACGAACAAATATTCTCTATCTATCTATCTCTTTGTTTTATGGCTCTGATACTAAGTCAATTCGCCAGTCCTCCCGTTCCGGTCATATAAGCTATTGCTTATAAGCTTTCCCGGCTTTGTCCGTGGAAAATCTGAATAATCGAGCTCGAAACTCCCAGACTTTCCTAGCATATGAATAAGAAACGCTTCTAACAATCAACAATAGCGATGAACTTATGAACAGTCATAAATTGTGGCTGTCAAGCCAGAGGCTGCTACTGGTATCGCGCATAACCGTCACTTTCACTAGTGACGTTTTTCCGCAAGGCATGCACACCTCCTCGATCATACGAAGACACCATGTGTTCAACACCAAAACGTAAAAACTTCAGGACTTAGGAATCTTTACTCACAGCGCTTAGCCCCAGAAGAAAGAAACCCCAATTTAGCGTGAATCTTTTCTCGATCCCCAAGGGTACAGCTACGCTCGTACGTCGCCTTCAGCCGCCTACCCGGGAAGTCTATGTAGACTTCTACGTAAACGTGAACCGCACTACTCGAAGGCCGCGGAAAGAGTCAAACAAATATTATTCGCGGAGCGTTTTTAAGGTAGGTATATAAACTGGTTTAAAGACGCTTTTTACCACAAAATATTGTAGTCATTACCGGCAACATAAAGATATTTGAAATCATATGTGGAACAAACTGTATATTTTAAAAATTTTGACTGTGTATTAAAATCATCTTAAAAAATCTATAACACACTATACGTCAAATATTGCTGGTTTTTAAGATATCAGTATGCTGTTCTACATAAAAGTGAAGAAAGAAAATAATATTTTGGATTTAATTATTCTTAAATAATTGTGTCACTGTCAGAGTGACAAATTATATAATAACTTGTAAATAATTACCTTCCATTGTAAAAACCACTAATAAGTAAGTAAGCTATTTAGTTTATTTTAGATACATACTGTGTGCCTATGTAAGTTGGCGTCATATGGCAAACTTTTTATTATTGATTTTACGAGAAAAAGCTATTCTTTATGAAAGGTTCTGCATGGTCCAAAACCTAAAAGCAACCATTAGATATCAAATTGTATCAGTCATCTACAAGATTTGGCCAAAATTGTAATTTTTGCTTAAGAGTAAGGTACCTGTATTTTTGCTAATATCAAAAATTGGTATAACGAAGTTTTCAATTAAGACTAACTTTTAAATACGCCATTTTGTTTATTTACAAAAAAAATATATTTTTGATTTTTTTCTGCGATAATGGTGAGAATTTAGGTTTGTACATTAGTAAACTACATTTCATGAAAAAAAATGGCATGACAGAAAAACTATTCAGTGTTTTCAAAACAAGAAGAATGTGAAATGCATTAATGACGTATAGGGTGTTATACATTTTTGATGTATGATGATGTAGAATCAATTGTTTGTAATATACAGGTTGTTCCATTTAAAAAACTCACTCGACGATAAAAATTATGTTTTTGAGACAGGGGCGAAGTTATTTCGTGTATAAATAGAGCTGGGACACCCTGTATATTATAAAAAAAACATGTTTTATGTTTTACTGTACTAGAAGTCAAAAAATTATTTAGTAAGTCTTAGCTACCAGATCGCAATCCGCCAAACCAATACAGAATATATCTTTAACAACGTATATTTACACAACTAATTATGATTTATCTAAAAAACAACAAACGGCTGATTCTCAGCAATAATTGTGTAATGTTCGTAAAGATTTTTACAAACCAGGATAGTCAATTACAAAAACTCTTTTTTTTAAATACTACTGTACTAGATGTACACATTTATAAAACAAATTTATATTTTATGTAATAAACAAAAAATATATATCCAAGAAGATACCCTGAAAGTCATTCCCTCACTATGTCCCATCTGCTAAATTCGGAAAGAATCATTAACTTGAATTGTAAAATTCCTACCTTATTGTTTGTCATGTCATTTTTTACTCATATAGGATAGTACCGACTGTACCATCATGACTTTAAAGTTTTAAAAATGCAAATGAAAATGTTTTTTTCTACGACCGGGCGTAAAATACAATTTTGCGCCCCCATTTGAGGGCGTAAAATTGCGTTTTTGCGCTCTAGGTCAAAAAAGTATCATAAACGCCCGCATTTATAAATGAGGGCGTAAAATAGCACTTTTACGCCCTAGAGCAAAAAAGTATCAAAAACGCCCGCATTTATAAATTTATAAAATAATAATAAAATTAAATAATGCCCCATTTTTTTTGGTAAAACAACAATTTATTTAATTAAACATATGTTTAAAGTATACTGATTACAATTTGAAACCATAAAAGCTGGAAAATTTTCTCCTAATCACAGAGAATGCTTGTATATTAATTTCAGTCGTACAAAAAATATTGTTTGCACCTCTGGCGTAAAGCACTTTTATACCCACAGCTGATTGTTGCCCTTGCAGAGCTCGAGCAACAACTTTCAGCCGTAGAACTTTACGCCCTTGCCTTGGTACAAAAATAACTATTAAATATAATTTAAAATTTGTCCGTGAAAAATCGCTTATTTCCTCAATGTTCTAAAACAGTGTGAGTGGCGAAAATTGAATGGCTTATTGAGCTCTATTGCAATTTTTCTTGTAGTTGGCTACATTGGCTTCTACAACATTAACTTTAGCGGACAGTTAAAGAAAAGATATTTTGTTAAAGAAATTTGACAACAAGTTTTTTAAATATTACAGTTTTTAAGTAATTCCCTTATGTAATGTTATCATAAGGTAAGCACTTTTTCATTTAATAATCATTGCATATTTGTATATTTTTTCGATAATAATAAAGTAATCTTTACAGTTCCTAAGAAAATTAAGTATTGTTTATAAGCTTTTGGGCGTTTTTATTCCATTTCGTCATTCCCTCATCATCATTCTCTCATTAAATGTTTTAATTGTTATATGTTATATTTTATATGTATTGATTTCAAACTCAAAAAGTTGGGGAACACTATAATATTTTTATCAAACCAGTCATAAACTAAAGATTAAACAAAAAATTCAATAATATGTAAAAAATACCGATTTGAAAAAGCTAAATCGAGGTTTGTTGAGAATCAGTCATATATTGTTTTAAACGGTATTTTCTATCACGCGTATAATTTATATATTATTTTTTTCCGTTTTTAACCTTGGACAATCTGCATATATAATGTATAGACTTTTGATTACAAATTGAAATTAGCAATAAACTTTAACAATGCAGTAAATAACTTAGTGTGTGCCTACGCCTCGCACATATTTACGTCCTATTAGCAATTCGGTGAAGGTAATTGATAGCTGATACTATTGTTCATTTTTCTTATCAAGACCACCCGTAAGGTTGGTAAATAAAGGACGAATAAAGAGGTCGTTCACATAATTAGAGATTTACTTAACAATCCACTAAACATAAAATATTTTAAAAACATTATCAACATTATCCACAATCAGTGGCGTAGTTACTATGGGGCTAGGCGTTGCAGTGCCCCGGGGCTCCTTGGAGTTAAGGAAGAGGTCCCGGGCTTAGTACTGAAATACTAAAAAAAGGGTTGTTATTAGCAATTCGGTGAAGGTAATTGAAAGCTGATACTATTGTTTATTTTTTCTTATCAAGACTACCCGTAAGGTTGTTAAATAAAGGACGAATAAAGAGGTCGTTCACATAATTACAGATTTATTTAACTTCCACTAAATATAACATATTTAAAAAACATTATCAACATTATCCACAATCAGTGGCGTAGCTACTATGGGGCTAGGCGGTGCAGTGCCCCGGGTTCCTAAGTACAGGGGGCTCCTTGGAGTTGAGCGAGAGGCCCCGGGCTTAGTACTGAAATACAGAAAACAAATGCGGTAAAGAATGAAGGTTTGTTTTTAGCAATTCGGTGAAGGTAATTATTGATAGCTGATACTATTGTTCTTTTTTCTTATCAAGACTACCCGTAAGGTTGGTAAATAAAGGACGAATAAAGAGGTCGTTCACATAATTACAGATTTATTTAACAATCCACTAAATATAACATATTTAAAAAACATTATCAACATTATCCACAATCAGTGGCGTAGCTACTATGGGGCTAGGCGGTGCAGTGCCCCGGGGTTCCTAAGTACAGGGGGCTCCTTGGAGTTGAGCGAGAGGCCCCGGGCTTAGTACTGAAATACTGAAAACAAATGCGGTAAAGAATGAAGGTTTGTTATTAGCAATTCGGTGAAGGTAATTGGTAGCTGATACTATTGTTCTTTTTTTTATCAAGACCATCACCCGTAAGTTTGGTAAATAAAGGACAAATAGAAAGAAACGGGTGTAATTTTGACGCAGAAGTAATTAAGCAAATTTTGCATCGGGTAAACTCGACGCAATAGCCAAGAGTTCATGGTAGTGCTACAGGCATTTTCGACGAATAATTTTAATACTATCTGTACCTGTACAGGAAATAATTTGAACCGATTTATAATATAGTGTGTATTAGTCTCAGGTTTAATTGAGGAAAAAAAAAGATTTAACTAACCAGAACTAACCCCCATTTATACTCTGTCCTCGGTAGAAAATATTCGAGTAATATCAAGTAACAAAACACCAAAAACTGAAGACAGATTATAGGTGGGGGTCATGGTTAGTTCTGGTTAATTAAATCTTTTTTTTAATTCCTTAATTAAACCTTTATTGCACATTCACCACAATATATTGCCATTGTTTTCCTCTAACCTAAACAAAACTACCTGTACCTAAATATTCGTCGAAAATGCCTATCGGATTTTCGGATCTTTTCTCTGGCATAGGTAAGGTAGGTTATTATGCGTCCAGATTACCACCGTCGCGTCCTTATGCGCCGATAGAGAGGTCGTTCATATAATTACAGATTTACATATCAATCAACTAAACATTAAACTTTTAAAAAACATTATCTATATGAGCGTATGTATTTTCTACCAAGTTTAGAGCAGGTACTTAAAAACACATGTAATTTCGACCAGAAGTAAAAGGGTGCGGGTTATCTTATGTATTTATTAAAAAAGGGAGTAACTTCTGCAAGTCCGATTGTGTTAAATTTTTTATACCTGCACGGTCTAATTCTATTTATAAATAAACGAGAGAAATAATTGAAATAATTCTTAAGTAGATTTAAAAGTGTGTATTAGTCTTAGGTTTAATTAAGGAATAAAAAAACTAACCAGAATTAACAATAACCCCCTTACCTATACTCTGCCTTTGGTAGAAAATATTTGACTTTATGCGTTTTGGTTGCAAACGAAATAATGTGAAGACAAGGTATATTTGATGTTCTTATACCTATTAGTTTTTTTGAAGCGCATTTTTGGTCGGGGCCTTTTATCCACCACTAGGGTATTAGATATTTAATCTAATAATAAGTAGGTAAATCCGATCATAAACATTCTATGGGTCGTACATCATTGGTTGACAATGTAATTTTTCTTATCAGCCCCGTTTTCTTGGGCAGGTAGACGAGGGGATTCTGGTCGAAAATACATCCGCCAATCCACATTACTTATACCGGGTGACGAAGTATGTTGTTACACCCCAACTTTTTTTGGTTTTCAAAAAGACTTATAAAAATTTTACAGTATCTATTATTATATAATAAATTACTTCCGGTTTAACCTGAGGTACCATCAACTTTCTTATTTTAAAATAAGTGCCTTATTTTTCTTTTTATTATTTGTATTCTCCATAAAATTCACTTTTTAATAAAATATCATACAGGGTGTTTCTTTTCAAAGTGGCGACCGAAGAACACTTTTTAAGAAACTCAAGTACCCTTATTTTTTCTGCTTTAAATGTTTCTTTTTGCTAAGTGGGCTGTGGAAATAAATTAATTTGCCATTTTACTTTCACAGGTAATGTTACATTTTTTGTTCTTTCATAAATTACTTTTGTTTCGTAATTTAAGTTTTTAATGTAATTGATGATATAAAACCTGAAATTTAACAAACATTTTAAATGAAAAAACCCAATTTCATTTTATATTTAAATTCCGCACCAAAATCTCTTTTCAATGACAAATCACAACTTACACACTTTCAAAAATGTGTTTAGGTTAAAGAATTTTAGAGATTTAGGATAATTTAATTTAGTTTGTTAATTTATTTAAATAATTTACATGAATTTTTCCAAGTTCTTTCGAAAGTTTCCGAAAACGGCCGAATTATCCATTAAGAACTTTTATGCCATCCTGTACTATGAAATTTTCGCGATTTTTTCCAAAATTATAGATCAATCAAAGGGCCACGAAAACCTCCGATAAAGTATAGATTCAAACGTTGTGCTGTTTAATTCGAGACATTGGGAACTAAACAATTTGTCGAAGTTGTAACCATAGTTACGTTTTATTGGAAATAAAAGGTATAAAAACAAAGGCACCTGTTTTTATAAAAGGTGTTTTAAAACAATATTGTTTATTTTGAAGATGGCGGCCATAGATTATTTATTTACGACATCCGAATAATTAAATTCATAAATTAATGATCTATGGCAGCTATCTTAAAAATAAACCATGTGTTGTGATATGTCCTTGAAAAGGGATTTTGGTGTAAAATTTTAAAATAAAAAAAAAAGGTTTCTATTTAAAATGTTTGAAAAACTTCGAATTTTAACTCATCAATCACATAAAAAAATCAAATTTCAAAATGTAAGTCATTTTTTAAAGCAAACGAAATATATCAGTACCTGTAAAACTAAAATGGGTAATTCTTTCATTTCCACAGCCTTCTTAGCAAAAACAAATATTCAAAGCAGAAATAATGGCGGTACCTACTTGATTTTTTAAAAGGTTTTTGCTTGTTTTTTAAATTTTGTCAATTGGGCCAGGCACTTGTAACTCTCCTAATATAAGAGATAGAAAAAAATTGTAAAAGAAAAGTTTTAGGGATTTTTACGTAGAATTTAGTGCCATACCTATATTTTTTTCCATTGACTTTTATTTTAAAGTTATAACACAAAATTGGGTTTTTAAATGGAACTTCCTGTATATTTTATCACCAATTGAAAGGTCTGTTTAAAAGCCGTAAAAAATACCACATTTTATATATTTAATTTGTCATAGTTTCGGAAATATAGCCATCGTCAAGAATGCGATATTAAAATGGTATTTTAAAAATAAAACATCCTGATTTTCTGTACACCACACGGTAATATGAGCTTCCAAATCTTAATGCATAGGTAGGTATTCTACTATATTTTTTAGATTTACATGGTCATATTTTCAAAACTATAGGAGATAATAATATCAAGTGTGGTATTTTCTTAAACTACTTTGAGGTATTTTGCAAAATTATTATAATATATAGGGTGTTTCGTTAAAAATCCTGATGATGACTATATTTCCGAAACTATTAAAAAATTCATACATCAAATGTGGTATTTCTTATAGATTTTAGAAAGACCTTTTAACTGATGATAAAATATACAGGGTGTTTCATTTAAAAACCCCAAGTTTGTGTTGTAATTGATAGGTTAAAAAACAAGTCGTAATTAAGGTTTAAGGATTAGGCTAGCTACATTCATAAAATTAATTTGTATAAAAATGCTATTTGAAAAATTAAGGAGCTTTTTAAAAACTGTGACATCTATCCCGGTTTTACCATATACAGGGTGATTCAAAAATCGATCACGAAACTTAAGTGGGTGATTCTACTTGACAAAATAAGAATAGAGCTTTCCATAATTTTTTTTCAAAATGTTATTCGTTTTTGAGTTACAAGCCGTCAAAGTTCAATTTTTATGTTGGTTTTTTCGTCATATTGCTTTTATGTTTTAACCAATCCAGTTGATATTTGGCACACAAATCGAGCTTTGCAGATTCTAAAATTTTAAGACAAAAGTATTTTTTAAATACCGCCAGAGGGCACTTTACCTAAAACTTAAAATTTATTTACATCATAACTTTTATTTTGGCAGATATCGCAAAACTGGGGTCGCTATTTTATAGAGACTCAAAAACTTAAAAAATAAGGTACTTTTTATTAAAGTCGATAAACCTCACCGTTTAGGCACTAATGGACATCAAAGTTTTCATTAATTTCAATCAAATTACCTACATATTATATACGGGTGTCCAGTAACTCAACCGACAAACTTAACTAAACGATGCTTTAACAAAAAATACGAAAAAAACTTCCTATAAACATATGTCCTAAACGTCTTAGTTTTTGAACTACGAGGTGTTAAAAATAAAAAAAAGTTTTTTTTAAATATTTAACACATCGTAGTCCAAAACTAAGACGTTTAGGACATATGTTTATATGAAGTTTTTTCTGATTTTCTGTTGTAGAAGAGTAAAGTTTGTCGGTTGAGTTACTGGACACCCTGTATGTATGTAGGTAATTTGATTGAAATTGATGAAAACTTTGATGTCTATTGGTGCCTAAACGGTAAGGTTTATCGACTTTAATAAAGAGTACCTTATTTTTAAGTTTTTGATTAACTATAAAATGGCGCCCCAGCTTTGCGATATCTGTCAACATAAAAAGTTATGATGTAAATCAATTTTATGTTTCAGGTAAAGTGCCCTCTGACGGTATTTAAAAAAGTAATTTTATCTTAAAATTTTAGAATCTACAAAGCTCAATTTGTGTGCCAAATATCAACTGGATTGGTTAAAAATAAGCAATATGGCGAAAAACCAAAATAAAAATTGAACTTTGACGGCTTGTAACTCGAAAACAAATGACATTTTGAAAAAAATTTATATGAAGCTCTACTCTTATTTTGTCAAGTAGAATCACCCTCTTAAGTTTTGTGATCGATTTTAAATCAACCTGTATATGGTAAAACCGGGATAGATGTCACAGTTTTTAAAAACCTCCTTAATTTTTCAAATAGCATTTTATACAAATTAATTTTATGAATGTAGCTAGCCTAATCCTTAACCTTAATTACGACTAATTTTTTAACTTTTTAAAACTTTTCCTATACATTTGCTCAATATTTTGCATATTATGTTAAACGAGACATACTTTATAAATATGACGAATATATCACGAAAACAAAAGGCAATTTAAAATATTTATATATACATTTTACGAATCGTTTGACGTCTTTTGATTATACATTTAATTTATAAGTCTACACAGCTGACTAACCAAATATTTATACTGGTTTAATGTTCGGCAAACACCATCGCTGCTTTAAGTATCCGAACCAAAATACACTGATTAACATTCCGTTTACACAAAAACAAAGTCTAAGGTCACTTTCAAACATTAAAATAAGCTCGGCACATTTAAAAATATGCGAGAGTTTACATGATAATCTGGTAAAATTAGATTAAATTTAACCTTGAGAGCGAAATTGCCGAATTTAAGTACCCATTGTAATTTTTTTAATTAGATTTGGATCACTTCATATTAATATACAGGGCGAGTTTTTTCGATGTTTAGTACAGAGATCTCAGAAACCGCTGCAGCTACAGAGATGTGTAAATGAAAAAAGAATTGTAGTTTTTAAAGCTTAGTTTAAATCACTTTTTGTTTCGGCAAAAAAATAATAGAGAATTATTGCAGGTTGCCTTATTAAGCTCGGGTATTATTAATACCGGCCTAATTTAAATAGTTCTTGTACCCATAATTAGCTTAGTGACTTAAGGGTCCCATACTTCGGTTTTTGAGTAGAAGCAAATTCTTTATACAGTGAATAGAGTATGTCAACATTAGTAGATTTTTGAACAGACCTACCTCAAAAGTCCTGCTGGCACCCCCCACCCCCTTAAAGTTGGTTAAGGGATTGATATAGTTTTTTTCTAATATTTTCTAAACCGTAAATGATAAAAAACTGATTTTAGTGTCGTTAGATAGAGCACAAAATTCTGCAAAATAATAATAATTAAAATTGTATTTTTGTTTATTACGTAAGAGTCTCCAATATAAAAAAAAGTTGGAGGGAGCATCCACAAGACATTTTTTACGATATATCTTCCAAGCCGTCTACCAAACAAAAAAAATATAAGACACACAAAATTAAGGCCAAAGTTTTCCCTATCGAACGATGTATAACATTATACTATTTTCTTTTAAATTAAAGCTACCAGTGGCGTACAAAAGTAGCACTACACCAGTATAAATAGTAGGTAGTTAAAAATAGAAATTTTTAATGTTATACTTTTTTTTCAGAATATTTCTCACTTTAGTTATATTAATTGATAATATTACCTTATTGCGCATAATAGTAATATTAAAAATAATATTTTGTTTTTTTGGTAAGACTCCACAACAAAAAAGTCGAAGGGGAGTATCCATACGGCACTTTTTACCATATATCTTTCAAACCAATAACAAAAAAAAATAAACAAAATAAACGACAAACCACAAAGTTATCATTTAGACTATTATCTTTTAAAATAAAGCCCCCAGTGGCGTACCAAATTAGTACTACACCAGTAAAGTATCTAGAAATTGAAATATTTAATGTTATTCTATTAATTTTAAAAGATAATTTTTCACTTTAGATTTATTAATTAATAATTAAACTTTACATTTTATTTACCTATTTGTTTGGTTTTATAATTTTATTCATTATATTTTTAAATAAATAACAACAGTATTATAATAACTTTTTATTATAAAGATAACAACAAATATGGCTTATACAGTGTGTCCCAGGATAGGTGTTACAAGAGGATAAATTCACCAAAAAATTTCTAATCGTCCTTTTGGGAAACTGGTCGCATGGTCCATAACTAATAAATACAAAATTTGATTTCAATTGGTAATATACAGGGCAAGTTATAACTAAAAATATGAAAAAATGACCAAGAATAAAGTACTTTTATTTTTAAAAATAGGACAAAATTGTATAGGTAAATGTTGTAGAGAACTAAATTTTATGTCAAAATTTAAAGTTAAACACGTTAAGTTTAAAAAATATTTTGTCAATTTTTTAACTCGCCCTGTTTAATACCAATTGAAGTAAAGTTTTGTATTTATTACTTTTGGACCATGCGACCGGTCTGCCCAAAATTTCGTTTTAAAATTTAAAAATTTTTGTTCCATTGGTCCTCTTGTAACATCTATCCTGGGACACACTGTATATAATATCAATAAAAAACAAACACATTATTACACAACCTAAAATACCTAATTACAACATTCCGCACACAAACATAACCTGGTACATTTTAAAAATTTTTAAAAAACATTTACAATTTGTGCCACAAATCTTACATTTACATTTTAATAGTGCATCAGATGATATTTTTTCATTTTTTAAAGTGGTCCACAGTGGTGTCCATTTAGTATTCTCTAAAATCCATCCCCATTCAGATGGACATGGAAGTTCAACCACTGGTTGGTAAATGCATTAATTAATGTGAAGTGCTAAAGCATTCATTGTTGTGGGTAAATTCTCAACCGTTCGGTTTTTTGGGCAAAAAGTTGCATTCGACAAATATCAATGTTGCTACTATCAGAATGTTTATCGTAAATGGTTACAACGAATTTTGAGATCACACTTAATTGCCGAGGTGAAGGTTTTTTTGAATGCTGCAATAAATCAATGAAAGTAGCTGTAACTTCCGGAAAAGATTCCCAAGCTTCCCAACACTTTTTTTCCTTTTCCATAAAAGGAGGACGTGGTATCGCAACCGGTTAGTGAATAAAAAAGAAGGGCTAGACTTTTTTCATTGATTTGTTTAGCAATTTCGATACACGAAATACGTCTTACATTTTTACCAGTACCAAACTCAATCCACACGTCTTAATTTTGATTTTTGTACTGGTAATTTTTTTTCCGTGTAATATGATTATTTATCATTACTACTATGCAGAATTAGAAATAATTATAAATTAATAAAACTAAAGTAAAAAATATTTTAAAAAAATTAAAAGTATAACATTAAAAATTTCTATTTTTAGGTAGGTACTATACTGGTGTAGTGCTACTTTTGTACGCCACTGGTAGCTTTTTTAAAAGATAATAGTATAATGTTATACACCATTCGATAGGGAAAACTTTGGTCTTTATTTTTTGTTTCCTATATTTTTTTATTTGGTGGATGGTTTGGAAGATATATCGTAAAAAGTGCCGTGTGGATGCTCCCTCCAACATTTTTTTGTTGTAGAATTTTGCTAAATCAACAAAAATAAAATTTTTAGTGTTACTATTTTGCAGAATTTTGTGCTCTATCTAACGACACTAAAATCAGTTTTTTTATCATTTACCGTTTAGAAGATATTAGAAAAAAACTATATCAATCCCTTAACCAACTTTGAGGGGGGTGGGGGTGCCAGCAGGACTTTTGAGGTGGGTCTGTTCAAAAATCTACTAATGTTGACATACTTTATTCACTGTATAAAGCATTTGCTTCTACTCAAAAACCGAAGTATCGGGCCATTTTTGAACAATAAGTCACTAAGCTAAATTCAGAGTTATTGCAAATAATGTTGACAGTACCATTAACCTAAAAATAGGGAAACAAATTTTAGTAGTTTTTTCTTTATTGTTTTGCGTTGTAGGGGTTTGTTTTACACAATTACAGAAATACATTTTAGAAAGCAAGGTTTTAAGTATTTTTACTTCTACAAACTTTTCGATTTTGTGGTCGGCAGCCGTTTGGTTATACGAACAGTTCCGACGTTAAAATATGGCACGACCTAATACTGACATAAATAAAGCCAGGCACTATCCCTATTAAGAAAGTCCTTATCCTACCATGCATCTGCGCAAGCTCAGATGTCAAAATAAGGCCGATATTATTAGTGCCTGGCCTTATTGCACTGTGCAATAATTCTCTAATATCTTCCTAGATATTTTGAAAAAAAACATTTATTCCAAAAACTTGTTTTCCTCTGTAACTCTCGTAATATTCCCAATAGAAAGAAAGTGTAAATAAGAAACTTGTTGATATATTTATCTATTTAATAGGTGTAATCCGATATCTAATATAGTAGTAGTCCGGTTTTGAGCTACGACATAAACTTGCATTTTTTAAATGGAAACTATAGTTAGCTAAAGTATTTTTAAAAGGCATTTTTATAGGCTTTTCAACGATGTATAACAAGATATACTTTAAAGTAAAAAATAACGTGGTTTTAGAAAAAATAATTTTTAAATTTGTGTAATTTGCTATTTGGCCAAAAAACAAGTAATCTATTATTGAAGATATGTTCTGTAGTTTGACGGACTTATTTAATGGATGGTATTTATTTGGGTACACGCCAAAATAAAATTAAAAGTACTAAAAAACCAAAAAAATTTAAACAAGTAAAAAGATAATTAATAATCGACGTTTCGGTGGCAAATCAGCCACCGTTGTCAAAACAAATGGAATAAAAATAAAAACTTACTATTATTTAGGTTTTAAAATTCAAAATTTTTATGTTTTTCTAGGATATTCTGTAAACTTTTTTTTAAAGATATACCATCGGTATACGCAATAATAGTGGAAAAAAATATTTTTTTATTCCATTTGGAATATGGCAGATTTGCCACCGAAACGTCGAATACCATCCATTAATCTAGTATTGTTAAAAATGCCTTTTTAAAAAGAAAAAACCTTTCCAATGTGTATTTTAACCTTTTATATGCTCGTCAGATTCAGTTTACAGAACAATAATAATAATTTATGATTATAACGTATATAGGCGTTGTGTCCAAAAGACAACAAATTTGATTTTAAAAAGATATACCATCGGTATACACAATAATAGTGGATCTTCAATAATGTTTAAATAGCGATGTTTCCTTTTTTATTTAGTTTAATTTAAAGCACAATTTCAACTGTTGTAGTAAATTTAGTACTTAGTTGAATTGATTTCTGTTTGTTAATTGTTAGTTTTTGTTATTTATTTTATTTTAAATAATGTTAATGCCTGGTTAAACTTCAAAAAAACCTAAATAGTTTTTAATTTCTAAAAATGTCGCCAAATATTAAAAACTCATGAAAATAATTTTATTTAATTGTTTAAGACTAAATTACATAAAAACAAAATAAAAATTAATTATCCTCAAAACTACGTTATATTTTTATTTAAAGTATATCTTGCTATACATAACTAAAAACACAGAAAAAATATATTATATAGTTATTTTGTATGTGCTAAAAGCTTATAAAAAGGTCTGTTAAAAAATGTCATACCAACTATGGTTGCCATTTAAAAAATGCAAGTTTATGTCGTAGCTCAAAAACGGACTACTATAATAAATATTGAATTTTACCTTTCTATTAAGAAGAAAATTATCTACAAGGTTTCTATTTACACTTTTTTTCTGTTCCGAATATTAAGTTTAAAGGAAAACAACTACCCCCTAATTAAAATTGACCTTTACCCGTTTGCAATTTTCTCTATATGCATGTATTGGTAATATGTCCAAGAAGTTTGGCCAATTTAAAATGCTTCTTGGGCTATTGGAATTTTGCGAAAAAAATTGTATTTTTTAACGAATCTCCTTCAATTTTAATGCAAGAAAGATTTTTAAAAATAATTTGATGATCCCTAAAAATGCCATTTATAAAAAGATTTAATATAAAAAGACAATTAATTAAACAGTTAGCAAGACTACAACTAAGAGAACTACTTAAATGCGCTAATGTCCGCACAATAGAGATTTGCGTCTTAATAACAAACCCGAGTCCGACCCAGTATTTAGGTCGGCAGGGACATGGTAAAAACAATATACATCATTTTCGGCAGCCTAACGCTTAAATTGTTTAAAGTTGGTCATCTTTTTTAATAGAATTAGTAAAAAAGACAGGAACTGACCGTTTACGTTTGCTTTTACTTACGAAATCCGCTAAATATAATTAGTAGAAAACAATATTAATAAAACCGTTATTGTTAATAATATATTAACGGGAAAAATAGCTTACCGTTAGGTTGATAAAAAGTAATTTAATTTTTAAAAATATAAGTGAAATTATAAATAATAAGTTTATACAGGACGATCATTCCTAAGTGGGCACTATTGCTAATTTCCTTATTATCGCAAATACGAAGTCGGTTAAATTAGTAAAGTTGTAGTATTTTTTCCGCTGATTAACGTGCTGCCAACCGAAAAACAATTAAACATTGGGTCTTCGATTTATTATAAAAAATGAACTTTTTTAAAATGGAGCACCCTGTATATTATATCAACATTAAAAAGATCTATCAAAGAACTTAGGTACTAAAAGTTTTCATTACGGCATTCTCGGGAATTTAATAGTAAACGGGCAGTTTTTAAATAAAACACTCTGTATATTAAATCACAGTTAAATAGATATTTTAAAGAGCTTTAGAAAAATACCACATTTTATATGTCCATTTCTTATAGTTTTGGAAATATGACCATCCAAATCTAAAAAATAGTAGATAATATCTATTTTATCTTCGACACTAAAGTTAGTGCTTATAGAATGGCCATATTTTTTGAACTTTTACAGATAGACATATCAAATGTGGTATTTTCTTAAAGCTCTTTCAATTATCATTTAATGGTGATGTAATATTGTGTTAGGTTTTTATTTAATGCCGGTTTACTATTAAATTCCCGAGGATGGCCATATTCCAAAACTATTAAAAATGGGATATATCACATGTGGAATTTTTTAAAGCGTTTTGATAGATCTTTCGAATGGTTATATAATATACAGGGCGTTTTATTTTACAAAAATACATTTTTGTAATAAATCGACAACCCGATGTTCAATTGTTTTTCGGTTGACAGCACGTTTATCAGCGGAAAAAGTACTATACCTTTACCAATTTAACCGACTTTGTATCTCCAATAATAAAAAAGTTAGCAATAGTGCAGACTTAAGAATGATCACCCTGTATGTATGTCAAGACTGGAAAGCAATTTTTTGATTAACAAAATTAATGAACACGTAACCTTATCACAGCACGGCGGCATGACATGATATCCTTGAGCTAAACAAATCCAGCAAAGTCGAAAATATTGTTGTTTTCGATAATAAACTGAATACATTTGCAGTTATAAAATCGTTAGTTTCATGGTTATCGACGGTTCATGCTAATTTCGTAGAAGGTTTAACTGCAAAATGTATTTTATCAGGGGCGGAGAGCGAATTTATGCTGCAATTTTTGTTAAATAACACTTTAATACTATTATTACAAAACGTTACAAAATACAGTGTGTCTAATAAAGTTAAAACCATATAAAAAACTTTTCTACTATTCATTCTATGACAGACTTTATAAAAAGTTCTGCATGATCCAAAAACTAAAAGGCAACCATTAGATATTAAATTGTATCAGTCATCTACGAGGTCTGGCCAAAAATTAAAATTTTGTTTAAGAGTAAACTACCTGTATTTTTGCTAATATCGGAAAGTGTTATTAAGAAAATTACACTTCCCCATTTGTCTACTCGACAATTATCGCTTGATTATAGCGATAATTGCATAGTAGAAATCTAAAATTGCACTGTCATGTTTTTAATTGTTGAGTTTGACAACCACATTCTAACCGGCGGTGGTAAACGGGGCGCAAGGCCTTCACTAAAGTTTTATTGAACAGGTAAATGGGGCGCAGGGATCTTGGGGTCAATAAAATCGTATAGGTAAACGGGGCGCAAATGTTTTCTTTAAAGTAAAGGTATCGAAAGAAAATGTTGGTCTATTTTTAAAATTTTTATTAATTACGAAACATTTATTGCATCAAAAAATATTTACATATTATACACTTGACAAATACGAAGTACATTTTACAAAATGTGGTCTACTTATTTCTTTTAACCTATATTTATTCACAAGTTTTTCCAGTGACCCACACCCCTTCTCTTGAAGGGCTGGCGCCCCATTTACCTATGATATAAACGTAACCTTACAGGTGTGCAAGTAAAAGAGATATTTTCGCGCCCCGTTTACCTCCGTCCATTCTAACAACAGCTTTGTTTATTTAATGTCAGTTTGAAATTTCATAAATTTTGTAAACATTTTTCTATAAAAATGTCTCGTTTTGGCACCAAATGTGTCGAGTCGTTTATTATTATTATTCCTTCATTTGATAGTTTTACTTTCTTCGAGTAATTTTCGCCCTAAATTATACTCGTGCATCAAAATTATCAGATAATTTAGCTTTCAAGTGTATTGCCTTTTAAAACTACTCTTGTTCATTTTCACATTTTGGCGAAAGAGGCATTCTCCTTCGGAGTCGGGCTCTTTCGCCAAAATATGAAAATGAACTCTAGTAGTTTTTAGGTAATACGTTTTTAAGCAAAATTATCGATAATTTTGATGCACTGTGTAATTACCCCCAGAAAGACGTTTCGAATTAAAAGTTATTTCTAAATATGCAATTTTCTTTATTATTTATAAAAAATTTATTTTTTATTTAATTTTTTTCTGCGATAATCGAGAAAATTTAAATTTTTCCATTAGTGCATTGTACATTTTTTCTATTTTGGTAACAGTAAATTTAAAACGCTTATTTTAAATTGTCCTATGAACCCTAAAATCATAAAATATGTTACACTAATGCACAAAACAAAATTTTTACCATTTTCAATTAAAAAAAATAATAAAAAAATGTTTTTGTAAATAAACAAAATTGTATATATTAAAGTAATTTTTAATTTTAAACGTTTTTCTTTATAACAATTTTCGATATTAGCAAAAATACAGTTACTATACTCTCAAGTAAAAATTAGATTTTTGGATAGACCTCGTAGATTACTAATACAATTTAATATCTTGTGATTGCTTTTAAGTTTTTGGTATACGCAGAACTTTTATAAAAAAATAACTTTTTTCGTAAAATGAATAATAAAAATGTTTTCTTTATGGTTCCAACCTATTTTAGACACACTGTATAAGCTTTAAACTAAATCGGTCAAAAAATAAATCTGGCCACCATGTTTTTTGTCTAAATTTAACGGTCTATAATTTTGTTAAATTTTAACCGCAGTTTTGATTAAAACTTTATTATTAAAGAAATTACAGAAGGTTATTCAAAAGTAGTGCATATTTGCCGATTTTTCTATATATCCACAGTGTGTCCACGGATAAACTTATACCTGTAAAAAATTGTATTTTTAATATTTCAACAAAACAGATATCCTTTACAAACATTTTTGCTTCGTCTGAAATGCTAAAAACTATAAGTAAATTTACGGTAGGATAGACAGGGTGGTTCAAAATCGCGAAATTTTAACTTTTAAAAATTTTAAAAATTCAGAAAAACACATTTTAAGACTACCTAATTAAAAAGCGTAAAAAAATTAGTTAAAAGTGTATTAAACATTTTTATGTTATTGGTTATGGTTTCTTGAGAAAACTAAGATTAATGTTACAAAAAAAATTATATATTTTTTAAATTAAAGCCTTAAAAAGTAATAAAAACTTTACTTGATATTGTATGCATATAAGAAGTTATATTAATTATTTATCCAAAAAAAACATTTATTTAAGTTTACGCCTAATTTTTTTAAGTAATGATAAGCGACAAAAAAATGTGTAGGACTTTTTAATTAAACATTTTAAAAAATATATATTTTTCATTTTTTTCATTTTTAAAATATTTTTGCGTTTTTCAAACACCTCGTATATCATAGGTCAATTTTTATTATAGTTTGTAGCATTTTAAACAAAACAAAAATTTGTATAAAGAATAAGTTTTTTCGAAATATTAAAAAAAAAATGACAAGTATTATATTTAGGTTCATCCGTGGAGACACTGCAAGTAAATTGAAATACTTTTACACTAAAGTTTACACTTGAGAATGGACAGAAACGTTGTGTGAATAAATTAATAAAGTCAATGGAAGTCCGAAATTCTTTTACTAAAATACTTTTACTTAGAGCAGCCGAAAAACCATTAAAATAGGGACTATTGTGCCCAATAAGGATAGCAATAATAAATGGACTAAAATAAGCGAACGCATTATACAGGTTGTGTTAAAAATTTTGAAAGCACTTAGTTTAGTCATAAATATTCAAAAAAATATTTTTTAAAGATTTTTCCTATATCTATTGTGTGTTTAAGGGATATGCAAGCGGTTTTTATTAATCTAAAACTAAGTAGGATAGGATAAAATATTAGAAGAAAGAACAGGGTTTTTTTATCGGCTCTATTTTAAAACAGTATAAAAGTTGTACAAAAACCAGTGCCGTACATTTTTTGTGATAAATATTTGTTCAGGCGCCACTGGATTAAATAAGTTGATTTAAGTTGAAGCTTAATAAGCCCCTTTGGACAATAAATAATATTGCAAATTTTGATTTCTGTGTTAAAAACAATGCATTTCTGGACCTAATGTTTATATAAAAAAATCATAAAATAAGCTCATAAAGAGGTCCTTACATTCTTGTCGCAACAAAAAACTTTCAGTAAATATTCTTAAATATTGCAGCTGCCCATGTTGCTTCATCTAATTTTTGATCATCCTGTATAGTTTTTAATTGTCTTTATTCTTATTATTTTAGGCAGTTAGTGGTCATTATTGTAAGGCTTTTATCTTGGGTCTAAAAAACATAAGCCTAATTAAATAAAAAAAAATGTAAAAATGCACTACTTCTGAATAACCCTTTGTACCATTTTTAATATCCAATTTTTAATAATAATTGCAATACCATCCTTAATGATTAATTTACTTATTAAACTCATGTGATAAAAACAAAACAATTTTTAATTTTGTAGATTTGGAACTAAGAAATTGTTATAAAATTTGCAGCTGGCCAGTACCCTTCTTAATTTTTACAGAACCTGTATACTGCGTTCGTTTATTTTAGTGCCTTTAATATTGCTATCCTTATTGAGCACAATAGTCCATATTTTAATGCTTTTCTGGCTTTATTTTTATACATATTTGTGAATTAGTGTTCCTTATGTTAAATTGTGACTGAGAAGTAGTGGGATAGGAACAACAAATAAAACTTCTAATTAATAGTTTGCCGACGTTTCGACGTTTATTGACGTCTTCGCCTTGAATAAGACGTCAATAAACGTCGAAACGTCGCAACTATTAATTAGAAGTTTAATGTTGTTCTATCCCACTACTTCTCAGTCACAATTATTTTATATGGAAAAATTGACAAAAATGCATTACTTTTTAATAACCCTCTGTAATTTCTTTAATATATACATACAGTTAATACAGTTCTGTGGTAAATAGAATCGAATAAAAAGTCAAAAGACCAGATTTGTTTAAATATATTCTTTTTAAATGCAGTGGCGTACCATTATATTTGCAATAAATCCCTCACGGACGGCACTGATGAAAAATTATTTTTCTCTTGTACGTCAAAAAATGCCTTTTAATACATAGAAGACGTCTTCCAAATTTTTCAATAATATCTGTATTTGTAAAAAGTTATTGTAAAAACTATTGTTTTCATAAATTTTAACACCATGATGTAGTTCCAAAGTAAACGTTCTACTTTGGAACTACATCATGGTGTTAAAATTTATGAAAAACAATAGTTTTACAATAACTTTACAAATACAGATATTATTGAAAAATTTGGAAGACGTCTTCTATGTATTAAAAGGCATTTTTGACGTACAAGAGAAAATAATTTTCATCAGTGCCGTCCGTGAGGGATTTATTGCAAATATAATGGTACGCCACTGCATTTAAAAGAATATATTTAAACAAATCTGGTCTTTGACTTTTATTCGATTCTATTTACCACAGAACTGTATTAACTGTATGTATATATTAAAGAAATTACAGAGGGTTATTAAAAAGTAATGCATTTTGCCAATTTTCCATATAAAAATAAATTGTGACTGAGAAGTAGTGGGATAGGAACAACAAATTAAACTTCTAATTAATAGTTGCCGACGTTTCGACGTTTATTGACGTCTTATTCAAGGCGAAGACGTCAATAAACGTCGAAACGTCGGCAAACTATTAATTAGAAGTTTTATTTGTTGTTCCTATCCCACTACTTCTCAGTCACAATTTAACATAAGGAACACTAATTCACAAATATGTATAAAAATAAAGCCAGAAAAGCATTAAAATATGGACTATTGTGCTCAATAAGGATAGCAATATTAAAGGCACTAAAATAAACGAAGGCAGTATACAGGTTGTTTAAAAATTAAGTAGGGTACTGGCCAGCTGCAACTTTATAAGAATTTCTTAGTTCTAAATCTACAAAATTAAAATTGTTTTGTTTTTATCACATGAGTGTAATAAGTAAATTAATCATTAAGGATGGTATTGCAATTATTATTAAAAATTGGATATTAAAAATGGTATCACGGTTATTCAGAAGTAGTGCATTTTACATTTTTTCATTAAATTAGGCTTATGTTTTTAGACCCAAGATAAAAGCCTTACAATAATGACCACTAACTGGTCACACAGGTACACCCTGTATAAATAACATTTATATATATATATATTTTTTTTTTAATAAAAATAATCATTTTTCCCCTCTAAGAGGTTTCCGATTTTAAATAATATAAAAAAATAAAAATAATAAAAAAATATCAAAATCGGAGCTGTTATTGAGGACTTTCAACAATTGCCTGTTTTATAACTTTATAAGACTATACTCCGTTTTACACTTGCCGAGCCGGGCCAGACAGATTTAAAAAATATATCAAGCTCGCCGGCTATCCGTATTCTTAACGTGTAAAAGGTCTTATAAGACTACATACCGGGTGATGCATCGCCGGGCGGGACATAGGAAATCCCATGTAATTTTTAATGGGGTCAATTATTGGCTCCCCTAATTATTTTAGAGAAAAAATCTATTGAAGTTTATTGAAGAGCATGCTAATCTACGTACATGGTAAAAACTTTAGATTTTTCGGTTAGATGCTAATATATTTTTAAAAATTGTTACATTATTATGGCCTCATATTTATGAACAACAATAAAAATACCAGTTAGCGTGACATTACGTTGTCATTTTGAAATTTAGTGCATTTGCAGCACTCATAAAAAATCCTAAACTAGAGTAACAAATTTCAAGAACTTATGACATTTATAATATTTACATGCTTCAATACATTATTAATATTATTACAATAATTAATATGTTGGAAATAAACTTAAGATTTAAGAAAATTTTCAAATATTCGTCCATTGACTGCTAGACAATAACACAGACGTTCATAAAATTGTCTTCTTACATTGGTTAACTGGTAAATTGAAATTTTATTGCATTCTGCAGAAATAGCATTTTTTAACTCATCTAGATTAGAGTAATTTTTATCCTTGTATATCATGCTTTTAAATGACCCCAGAGGAAGAAGTCATTTGGCGAAATATCAGGAGACCTGGCTGGCCAATTTATAGTGTGATGTAGGCCAATAACATTTCCAATAAAAGCATCGTGTAAATATTCCCGAACAGCCAGGGTATTATGTGCCGGGCAGCCATCAATTTGGTACCAGATTTCCTGATTTTTCCTGGATACATCATTTAAAGCGGGTAAAGTTAGTTCTTCGAGTAGTTCCAAATAAAATTCTGCATTCAAATTTTGATTAAGAAAAAATGGTCCAATAATATGTTGTTTGAAAATCCCCGCCAAAACATTTACCGGATAATGCGTCCTCTTTTGACAAATCTGTGTTGGTTTTCTTTGCTCCAGTATCGGTAATTTTGATGATTGGGTTCATTGTTTAACGTAAATGTGCACTTATCAGTAAAACAAATATTTCTTAAAAATTTCCTGTCCATGTTTGCCCTTTCCATAATGTCAAAACAAAATTCCTGCCGTCGTATTTCATCCCCATCCCTTAGCTCTTGATGTCTTTCATATTTGTATGAAATGTATTTATGCCTTTTCAAAATCCGGAGCACTGTTGATTGATCTTTTCCTATCACATCCTGAAGTTTCCTTGTACTTACCTTCCCTTCATTTTCTTCCACGTGCAATAAAATTTTCAAGTCTCTATCATCTCTTACATTTTCTTCTCTTTGATACTCCCTAACTTCACATCTGC